>JAOUQT010047286.1:0-10916 GCA_025769995.1 Xyliphius kryptos
TTTTTGGTTTGGGGTCACCGCAACATGAGGAACTGTATTGTGGGGTCACGGCATTAGAAAGGTTGAGAACCACTGCTTTAGAGGATCCCGTGCAGCAGAGAAGCACTTGGCGCTTTTTCTCTTTTTCGTTCGGGAGGATGTTGTTGTTGGAAAGCCATGTGACTCCACATCCTCTGAGCTCCTAAATCAGGAGGTGGCGCTTTCCAGCAGCCTTTCACCTCCCTTTCAGCTCCGTGAGAGGAGCGAGTCTGGGATTTTTTTTGATAAGGCATCAGCAGGACGTTGTGTTGGCGGCGGGATCTGTCTGAACACGAGAGTCAGCACAAAGAGCTGCGTTTAATATAATACACATGTTGTAGCCTTCACACACAGGAGGGTGTGTGTGTGTTGCTTGAGTGTACCCCCTTCCATCCACTTTGCACTCACGCCGTTACGATGTAGTCAGATGGATGATTGGCAGAGGGGTGGAAAGGGACTGATCTGTTGGACTTATGAGGCGGGCTCCTTTTTCATGGGCCACCCTGTATCAGGTCTTCTGACCATATGCATGGACTTGGTAGTTCTACAATTACATTCTGTAGTCCATACTTTTCTCCGCTATTGGAGAAGGCCACACCTTCCCTGCTGAGTCTAACCGGCAGTTTGGACGAGGCCATGCATACTGACATTGGCCACGCCCCTACAGTGAGTTCACTAATACCACTCTACCACCACCACCTACCGCCTCAGAACCAGAACTATCACGCTTTCGTTAAAATATTAATCGCCTGTCGTATTGGGTACATATAATGTTATTGAAGATGTAAGCTGTGAAACGCCATTGAGAGCTTTAGATCCCGATGGGAGGGGGGGGGCGTGGCTTATCCAAAAACTCACTTGTTCTTTCCACTCAGCTCTATTTTTAGATTTTGATCAGTCACTGTGGTCGGAAAAAGCAAAGGAAAGTGCAGCCAACTTCATTAATGCACTCCCAGCTGTTTATGTGAAGGTTCATGGAGACAGTGTGGACAGCGGGGCGAGCTGAGAGCGGTTTATGGAAATGTGCATTGTGTTCAGCGTGAGCACTTCCTGCATTTGAGAGTTCAGAATGCAAAGAATAAAGTGTGAAACAGATCTGCAGAGTGAGAGAATATGTGCACAGTTAGGGGAGGTGACCCAGTGGAGGGACAGAAATGCTGGTGTGGGCTGTGCGGGTCATTGGGAGTTAAATCCGTCTCCTGTTCTTCTCTTTGCGCTCATTAGTGTGGAACATTAAGCGAGTGAGTCCAGTGTTGGCATTGTACCAGTCCTGCTGTCGCTCTGCATATGTGATGAACGCAACTTCCTTCACGCTTCATTTCCTGTCTGGCTTTAAATAGTTTACCAGATGCGTCCGAGTCCGCAACTTGGACCCGGAACCTTCAGTAGATTCAGAGGTTCTGCAGACATTCTGATTGTTTTGTATTTAAATTCTGTTGACCATATTTTCTTAAGGAATAAATGAGAAGTGGGCGGTACCATACCATTACCCAGTGCAGCTGTAGGTCCAGCTGTCTTGGCTCGCCGCCGTCCTGCAGAATCGGTTCTGAAACAGAAATAGAAAGTCCGTTCCAGACAGAAGGGATACGACAGGTTTCCTTTTAAGGAGCTCAAACTGCTCCTCTGAGAGTGTTTGGGGGGGAGGCGGTGGGCGAGGGAGTCGGGGAACCTGGCAGGAGAACAGAGCGGGGAGCTGGAACGCCAGAATGAGTGTATTGTACCTGGAAACGGTCCTCAGAAAGCGAGAAGGAGCGCACATTCCTTTAGAGTGATGTCACAGTGAGACAGACGGACTGACAGAGACGGGCGGCAAGACGGAAAGACAGAGACAGACAGACAAAAAGACAGATGGAGAGACAGACAGAAATAGACAGGAAGCCAGACAGACAGGGAGATGAAAAAACTGAGACAGTACCATGAGACTGAGACCAATCCACATCTGTTAATCATCATACAGTGTGATTGTGATTCAATACACATGAGTCAGCACTGTGTAATCAGTAGCCACGCCCCCTTCCCTGAGACAAACGGTATGGAGGTCACGCCTTTCCTCCTGAGACTGGCGGGCAGTTTGGACGAGGCCATGCTTTATTACTGAAACGGAAATGTGTACTGACATAGGCCACGCCCCTTTCATTAGGACTTTC
The DNA here is from genome assembly GCA_025769995.1 of Xyliphius kryptos. Taxonomy (NCBI): domain Eukaryota; kingdom Metazoa; phylum Chordata; class Actinopteri; order Siluriformes; family Aspredinidae; genus Xyliphius; species Xyliphius kryptos. The sequence continues at coordinate 2,166 of JAOUQT010047286.1, forward strand.
GTATATGGTAAATGGCCACACCCCCTTTACTGAGACTGGTATATTAAATAAAGGCATTTCATCTGTAATGGATTGACTGTTACATTGTTTAAGCCACACATCCTTCCTCCTCAGTGTTATGGATGAGGTCACATCCGCTTTACTAGTGCTGATCTTTATATCAAGCAAGCCTTACAGCGTGAGAGAGAGAGAGAGAGACTTTGACTTTTAACAACGCTTTATTTACCAACACTAAATTACTCTGGGTAGCAATAGAGACCTATTAACAAAAACAAAGAATTAAATAGTCACCATAGACTGACTGACTGAGTGTGTGAGTGAGTGAGTGAGTGAGTGAGTGAGTGAGTGAGTGAGTGAGTGAGTGTGTGTGTATGAGTGAGTGAGTGAGTGAGTGTGTGAGTATGTGTGAGCGAGAGAGAGAGAGACTTTGACTTTTAACAACGCTTTATTTACCAACACTAAATTACTCTGGGTTGCAATAGAGACCTATTAACAAAAACAAAGAATTAAATAGTCACCATAGACTGACTGACTAACTGAGTGAGTGACTGTGTGTGTGACTGTGTGTGTGTGTGAGTGAGTGAGTGTGTGTGAGAGAGAGAGAGACTTTTTTGGCTTTTGAAACCGCTTTATTTTTACCAAAATTACATTCCTATATGCAGTAAAAGAAAACTTTTGAAACAAATACAGAACTTAAGATTTACACATATTTAAGTAAATGCTGGTCAATGTCTTTCATGCATTTTTTAAAACTATTAAAATTTAAGATTTGACCAGTAGACAGAAGATCCTACGTACAGTCTCTCTTCCCATTTATGCTTAATGTTATTATCTTTATGTCACCTATGTTTGGTAGAGAGAGAAAGAGTGTGTGAGTGAGCCCAGCGCCCAAGACGTTCTCCCTAGGGCTGGGCAATAAATCGATTTTATCGATTAATTCGATTTCTTTGTGTAAATCGATTTCTTTGAATAAAAATCGATTTTAACTTTGTGCATACCTCTCTCAGCAACCGACGCTGTCCTCTGGGCTCCCCGTAGTTCAGAGCAGAGAGAAGCTCCTCCCTCCTACCAAGTCGTGAATATTGTTCCGTTGTTGCCCTGCCTTAGCTGTATACAACACTACATGCCAAAAAAAAATCAGTAAGAAGCTAGCTAGATGAGACACTTTTTTTTGGACGGTGACATACCAACGTGCACGCCTCAAACCAAAGACAGTACACAGACTTATCATTCTTGCAAAGCTTATTTGAAATAAAATGTGCTTACTAAAAACCAGCAAATAAGCACCTTAAGTATTTTTTGCACTGTCTTACGTAAAAATATTGTTTACATATTTAATGACCTCAGACACTCCTACACTTATGCAACAGGGAGGTGGTAGCTCAGTGGTAATGGTGTTGGGCTAGCAATCCGTGGGTTCAAATCTAAGGTTAATTGAAGTTACCAATGTGGGTCCTTGAGCACAACCCTTAACCCTCATTTCTCCAGGGGATCTGAATAAACCCTGTGTTCTGACCCCAATCAACAAGTTGGGATACTTTAAGTCATTTTTGAAAACGCTTTTATCCAAAGTGACTTACATGTAATTTAATGATTCTTTTGCTTATTGGATTGTACCCAAGGTATATTAAAACAATTAAGGTATTTTGGAATGGTTTTGGAAAGATAAACAGCTGATTTAAGTATAGAAGGGGAAAATCGATTTTAAATCGAAAATCGAATTTTTTGTTAAAGCCCAGCCCTATTTCATCCTTAAAACATTTTACTGTTTGTGTTTTATAAATTGTTGCTTTTCTATTTTATTATTGTCTTTACACACACACAAAGAATTAAGCCATAACAGCAATTTAGATCAGCCATTTCACCTTGAATCCATGTTTTTGGACTGTGGGAGGAAACCGGAGAACCACACAAACGCGGGGATCCTTTCCACCCAGATCGGGATTCGAACTGGGAATCCCCACTGCCAAGGCGAATTCACTAACCACCAAGCCACCGTGCCACCCCTAGATTAAAAATATTATTAGTAATTTCATTCTAGAGTTATCAAATTATTACCCAAATATGGACAATTTAGTGGGTAATATTTGGGACCTGGACACTAGTCCCACACACCTTGAGACTTGACTTAATACTTAAAGCTCAAGATTAAGAAATTGGAAAAAAAATTCTTTAAGGCAGCTGCAAAAATATTTTTTTCGGCGATGAACCAGATTAACCAATTAATCTAAATGTGTAATTAAAAAAATAAATAGTTTTGTATGTGATACTTTTAGATGGTCCCATACTGAGTGCTTTAGCACTGATGAAAGTTTGCTTTAACAGGCTTTGATCTAAGAGAATATACAAATCAATGTATATAATTCTTGACAGTTTATTGAAGTAAGAAGCCCTGAGTTAACCCTTAAGGATCAATGTTCCAATATCATGTTTACAGTTTAAATGGTTCTGTCTTTGAAGTTATTCATCCAAATAACCCACCCCCACCCCGAAATAATTTTACTTAGTGAAAATTTTATGTAATCTTCCATGTCGACATTATAGATTTTTTGGGATCAATAAAGTCTATCACTACATCACTGAATGGAAAAACCACACCCTTCATAAGGAGGGAAAAACAATATACAGTGACTGTATATTGTGTAAAGGTGCCATAATTTTTACTTGTATCTACTAGCAAATAAGTTGAAAATGACTTAAAGCTAGTTCTGAGATGTGCTACCAGTATGGAAACAAACATAAGTTTTCATTTCCTGTTTTACAGAAACAAAAGCAAAATCCTAATGAAAACAAAAGTGGATACGCACTAGAAGCAAGGCATCAGACAGATGAATTGGAAAACTGATCAATAAAAATATATCAGGCCGTTACTAAATGTACTCTGCCCTCTTTTTCAGCTTCACACTTTAATTGATCTCCAGTTATTAAACTTTGGGTATTCCTACACAACAATGTGACCACTGTTCATGCAGGGAGGACATGTATATTATTTTTTGGCAACAGCTCCCTTGGTTGTTGTTATGAAACTGATTGTTGAGATTGCAACCCTGGCTTAGGTTATTATTGGCTTAAAAAAAAAACCTTAAACCTTTTGATGATGCATCTTATTAAATTACTTTCTGTTAAGTTTCTTATTGTTTGCATTTGGGTTTACATTTGTTGTTTATTGATCCTCCACTTTGGTTGACTTTTGGTTGCTTATGTGCTGGAACTACTTCACTAGAATTCCGCATTATAAAGTGCTACAGAAATACATTAAAATCATAATTTCAGACTTCCTTTAACAGACAACAAAAACCACCACAATGTGGGCATGGAATAATGCTATTTGTCTTTCCTCGGAAAAAAATGCTATAGCCTGAAGTAGGCTTTTTAAAATGATCAAATACCAAACATCTAATCATTACTGATGCTGCATGGTAGCGGATGAAAGGAGTGACGCTAATGCAGTACATGCTTTGAATTCTTTAGACACGCCATTGCTGTGTTATAATGGCTATAATTCAGATGGCATGCAACAGATGATAAAATGCTCATTAAAATCCCAGTGTAAGACTTAACTTTTAAGTGTAGCAAAATAGATTTGAGATTTGACTTGAACTTGCTACAGACTGCATAAATATGTCTGTCTGGATCATACTTAGCAATGCTTTTGTGCTTGCTGTTAAGACTAAACAAAAGTCACCACCAGAATATGTTATTTGTATTCACATTGCACAAACACATTGTCCTCTCTTTCTCTCTCTTTGTCAAATTCCAAAAATGATTTCTAACATGATATATCAAGATTTTTATTTCTAAAGCAAATCAGATTTAACAAATTACAAAAATTAGACCAAGAAAGGACACCACACGTGGACAAAGTAATAATAAATAAAAATGCTATAAAAATGAACCAATGAAAGTCAGACATTGGTTGTCAATTATGCTTTATTATTTAAAAAACGAAAACCAATTAAACAGGCCTGGACAAAAATGATGGAACCCCTCAGGCCTGTCATTGGGCCTACATGGACTGTATTGTTTGGTGACATTAGAAAGAACATTATAGACAAGCAAGGTAAAGGTTATAAGACCGTCTCCAAATAGCTTGATGTTCCTGTGACTACAATTGCTTATATTCAGAAATTTAAGATTTATTGGACTGTAACCAACCTTCCTGACCAAACTAAATGTTGACAAGCTGCAAAGCTTCTGGGAGACTGTCCTTTGGACAGATGAGACAAAAATGGAACTTTTTGCCAAAGCACATCAGCTCTATGTTTACAGACTAAAAAATAAAGCATATCAAGAAAAGCCTAACTATTCCTACTGTGAAACATGGAGGAGGCTCTGTTACCCTCCCAGAGCTGCTGCTTAGATGCGAACGGCCTCCCGAGGTTCTCAATGGGGTTGAGGTCAGGGGAGCATGGGGGCCACTCCATAAGTTTGTCCCCTTTTATGCCCATAGCAGCCAGAGATGCAGATGTGTTCTTTGCAGCATGAGTCGGTGCATTATCATGCATGAAAATTATCTTGCTGTGCAATGCACGGTTCTTCTTCTTGAACCATGGCAGGAAGTGTTGTTTGAGAAACTCCACATACATTATGAAGGTCATCTTTACCCCTTCAGTGATCCTAAAGGGTCCGGCAATCTCTCTCCCCATGATTCCAGCCCAAAACATTACTCCACCTCCTCCTTGTTGGAGCCTTAGCCTTGTTTGCATGGGTTGTCCATCAACCAGCCATCCTCCACTTCATCCATCTGGACCATCGAGCGTTGCACAGCACTCATCGGTGAACAAAACAGTTTTGATGTCAGTCTTTATGTATTGCTTGGCCCACTGGAGACGTTTCTGCTTGTGTGCAGTGGATAGAGGAGGTTGTACAGCTGCAAACCTCTGAAAGACCCTGCATCTTGTTGTTCAGGGGACGTTGGCGGCACCAGCAGCTTCAAAACTTGTCTGCTGCTATGACGAGGCATTTTTGCAGCTGCTCTTTTAACCGAACGTAATAGCCTGTTGAAAAGAGTCCGCAATTTTCCCTTATCAGCACGCAAACGTGTGTGCTCTAAATCAGCTACATACTTCTTGATTTGTGCAATGATCACGATGAAGTGTCTTGGCAATGTGATTGTAGGCATGCCTTAACCTAAACACTCCACAATTTGTTGCTTCTCAGCAGTCAACACATCCTTTTCTTTCCCATTTTGGCTGAAAATGTAGGCTGCTTAATAATGTGGGACAGCCTTCTTAAGTAGTCTTACTTTTAATTGGACACACCTGCCAAACTAATTAGCACAGGTTTCTGCAATTGCTTTCAGTGATACAAAGAGCCCTGACACACAGCACCATCAATGAGTTTAACTGACAAACCAAAAAAATCTTACCTTATCACTCCCAAACACTTTTTGAATAATAATTTGGAACACGGTGTAATTAAAGGTTCCTGGACACTTTGATCCACTTTATAAACTATGTGACATAAATTGTTCAAATACATTTATTTCCAAGAAATTGTTAAGGAGCCAATAATTTTGGAACAGTTAGGTCATTTTTATGGAAAATAATTGGTTCTTAGTCAGGATTTTTTCTTTATTTTTTCACTTGAGTTGAAGGTTGCCTGTTTCTACATTTTTTTTCAGCAGTTTGTGCTTGTGCAATAAATCATTAACTTATTGTAAGACATTTTAACTAGGGGTGGCAATAATTATGGAGGTCGCTGTATTTGTGAAACCCTTCTAAACGAGCACATTTTGCATTATTACAGACAGTATTAAGAAGGGTCTTGGGGTGATACAGCTACATCTAGGAATGCCCTAGATCTAAAGCCTGGATCTGAATCTGCCTAATGTGTGCATGCTCTCGCAATGACACAATTCTGTGAAAGGTTATATTGTTTTTCTGAACCTAACATCTTCAAATGATCAACTTAATATACCACCTTGTGTTTAACGTTCTGACATCGTAACAGTTGGCTTGTATTAAATAAAGTAGGGTGATCATCACAGTTGGAAACCCAACAATTTAAAGTGCCCCGCTGAAAAGTCTAGCAACCCCCTATGCACAAGAAAAGAATATTTCTAACATCACTACTGCAAATTAAATATTAAAAACTGTTTATAGTTTTTTTAATCCCATTTTACTTTAATGTTAAGAGGTTATAACGTTTAAATACAACCGGGAAATTTTTTATGAATTTCTATAGGCGCAGTAACATACACAATGGACACAATACCCCACAGTTCAATGACTTTTTAGCTAAATGATGAGCATCATCCATCCCCAGGGCCTGATCATTTAATATATCAAAGTAAGCTTTCTGCAATCTGCATGACAATTTGCATATTCATGTAACTGCTAAAACTCAATACTGAGTGAGTTAATGGTGTGCATGTAAATGTTTCATTGCAGATCTTTTATAGCAAGAACAGTACTTTAAATCATAAGGTACAAAAGCTGGCTTCTCATCAAGCAAAGAACCTCTTAATCTTACATGCACATTCTGTTGTTTGCACAATAATGCTTCTTTGCTTGAAGCTATAAAACTAGCAATAAAATTATCTTTACCTCCAATGATTTCAGACATAACATTTAGCATACCTAACTCACTTAGTATGTATATTCATCATTTATAATTCACAAATGCTTTAGGCAGTTACATCAAACAGGCTTTATTGGATTAACAAGCAATTTTAAACCTAGTACAAATGTAGATGTGTTTGAATTTAAACAACAAAAAAAGAAAACTGACAACATAACAACATAGACAAGCATCAAGCCGTTTTGTCTTCATCTACCTACAATCATGACAAAAAGACCAAAAAATCCCTGCAATTAAATATTTTTAATGCATTTTGTTTCTAGGCCATAGAACAATTATGTAATCACACTAACCTCTTTAAGAAGCAAATAGCTTAAGGTGGAAAAAAAAACCCAACAAACTTTTGAAGTTACACCAGTTTTTAGAAATCGGGTGGGGAATGAATAACTTTACTTGACTTCCACACTCATTACGTAAGTAAAACTTTGCCAGGTGTTGCAAAAAACTGCAAAAGTCTATGAAAGCAAAACTTTTGACGGCTTAGTGTATCTAAAATCTAAAGGCCTGGTTGAAAATAAAATGCGCCTCCAAACTGTTAAAATTAGTCGTTGTCAGAACTACTGTTTACAAATAGACTGCCTTAAAGAAGGTGGAAAATGTCCTAGAAATTGATGGCTCAGCAAATTTTGTACAAGGTCTAGCTGTTTAACGCTCAGCAACATTAAGAGACAAAGCATGGCCTTCAGGCTTTAGTAAGCATATTAAGTTTATTCTAATGTAATCATAATTTAAAAAAAAATCTTTAACAAATGTAAATTTAATGGAAGGTTTTTTGCAAAACACTTTTTACTTAAAATAATAGCAACACAATATGGGTATAGAAATGTATTAAAAAAAACAGTAAATGACTGTGAACAATATTTTTTTAACTAATATGACCAGGGTTAAGATCCACTTCAAAAAATCCTTACATTTGAAGAAGCATAATGTCACACTGAAAATCTTTTGAAAAAAAGCAACCTTTAACTCAAGTGAAAAAAATAATCCTGACTAAGAAATAATTATTTCCATAATTTGACCTGTTTTACAATTATTGGCACCCTAAACCATTTAAGTGATTACTCATTTTTAAAGATGGGAAAGACAAGAGAACACCCTATTCGAGTAAGGCAAATGTGTGTCAACCTTCAAAAATCAGGTAATGGCTACAAGAAATTAGCCCCTCGCCTGCAGATGCCCTTGTCTACAGTCAGAGCGATTATAAAAAAGTTCAAAACATCTGGAACTGTGACAAACAAGCCTGGAAGAGGACGCAAGTGTATCTTACCACCACGCACAATGAGAAGGATGGTAAGAGAAGTAAAAAAAATCTTCAACACTTACTGTAAGAGGATTAAAACAAATGGTAGCATCTTGAAGCTACGAGGTCTCCCAAACAACCAGCAGGTGCTATCTACATGCCAACAAGCTTGTTTGAGAGGCATGCACAGAGAAAGCCTTTACATAAGCGTAAATGGGCAGAGTTTATCAAATGCTACTGAATTTAACTGGCACCATGTGTTTTGGTCAGATGAGACCAAGATAGAGTGTTTGTTGCTAAAAAGCTCTCTCTAAGTGGGTCTGGCCTAACACCAAGGATGAGCAGAAAAATACCTCATGCCCACAGTTAAGTATAAAGGAGGATCAGTGATGCTATGGGCCTGTTTCTCCTCCAAAGGACCTGATAACTTTGTAAGGATACATGGAATCAAAAAGAGGAGCTGGGATGATGGATGAAGAGGAGGGTGCATAGAAGTATCAGCACTCTGGACAATTAAGTGAGTTTTTGCAAAGAGGAATTAAGGATTAAGTGCTGTCTTGTTGGCAAAAAAAGGTTGTACGAAGTACTAAACAGTTGTTTAGTTGTGTGCCAATAATTGTGCCACACATAATTTCATTCAAAAGAGGTACTTCCTAATGTGTGATTCCCCACTAAATAAAGGCACTTGCTTAATTTTTTTTCTCTTTTTTGATTGTTGTTAAAAAAATATTCAAAGAACACTTTTTTAACCAAGGGTGCCAAAAGTTATGGAGGGTGCTGTATTGTGTGTTTGTGTGAGTGAGTGTGACCACTGATGAATCGGTGCCCTATCTTGGGTGTATCTGCCAGTGCCCGAAACTTTCTCCCCTGGATGAGCATGATGAATTGCAAGTAGAAGATTAGGAGAAGGATGATGAGATGTCTCCTTC
>JAOUQT010047303.1:0-10916 GCA_025769995.1 Xyliphius kryptos
GTATCTGCCCAGCGCCCGAGACGTTCTCCTCTGGATGGGCATGGGGAACCCCCCGCGACCCTCATAAAGGAATAAGCGGAAGATAATGAATAAATGAATGTATCGGTGTCTGAATATCTAAAAAAAATTATACAGGACTAGACAATCAAATCAATTCACAAAAAAATCTCAATCATATCAGTTACAATGTAAAACTCTTTTTTAATATTATATCAGTGATTATCCAGAACTTATTTCCACAGCTGGTGGTGTTATTGAAACTTTGGCTATTAGAAGCTGTGGTTTATACAATTCGAAGGCTTTATGAAACTAAAGAATTTTACCTGAATGTAGTCACATTATGTACATAATGTGGTTGTTGATATACTCACGAATAGGCAATGTCTGAAAGCTTTCTGTGCGACTAAATTCTCCTTGACCTTTTCCATTCACAGCTGCCACTCGGACCTCGTAAGTGGTGTTGGGCTCAAGGTTAGTGAGCAACACTATTGCTAGATGTAAAAAAATACAAGTGAGAAAGAGAAAGAGTATAAATGGATGTAACTATTGCTTTTCTCAATCATGACCAAGGTTTCCAATTACTCTTTTGGTCAATCATGTCACCTAGCCTCAACTGTTCTTGGCACTATGAATATTACATTTGGGAATTTCAAGTTGTTAAGCTTGCTTATCTGGCTGTCTGATTTGTCCTTTAAATTCCCATAAGATTTACTGAGGGTTGTGGGGAAAATCAATTTGTGATCTTGAAATTTTGTATTCTTGGCTAGCACTGAAAAAGACAATTTATCCTAGATGCCAAAGGCAGCTGGGCTCAAAAACAAAGCTTAAGGGCAATGACTGTTGGTTGTGTGTCACTGACATTTTCTGACATTGTAATTAATTAATATAAAATATACTCAATTGTCGGTGACTAGATGATCTAACGGGCCTTTTTTTTAAGCTAATCAATAACAGACCAAACAAAAATCCATCTATTCGTCTGTCTGTCTATCTTTGTGCACCTGCTAGCCATTGATAACTCGTAAAGTTAGATGTAGCACTCACTTTGTGCTCCATGTGACTTCACATCTTTCCATTCATTTGAGCTGATGTCTTTATATCTGATCAGGTAATGGCCAATTGGAACACCACCATGGGAATCCGGCTTCATAAATGTTACTGTAGCTGTGCGCTGGGCCACCGAGTTGAGATGTAGAGAATAAGGATTTGATGGCACGTCTAAAAAAACAAAGAAAAAACAGAAACATAAGCTTTTATTTTTTTTAATTAACCAATGGTATGAATGAATATACATATGGCTATTTTTGCATCATTTTTTAACATATATATTTGCTAACATTTTCAAACAAATAAACAGATGAATACTCATTTGTTTTTGTATAAAAGCTAAATAAAAGTGAGTCTTACACTTGATGTTAAAATTTAGCTCACTGTGTTGCAATAGTGCGTTTTGTTACTGTCATATGTCTCTGTCATATAAACATTTGTTTTACTGATTTTACTCATTTGTGTTTCTTATATAAGAAACACAAGTGAGTAAAATCAGTAAAACAAATGTTTGTATGACAGAGACATATGACAGTAACAAAACGCACTATTGCAACACATATTATTTAAAAAAAATTCTAAAGATCTGAATACCAAATTTATAGAAAGTTTTACCAAAGGTTCTTATAAATTCGGTATTCATAATGCATTGTAAGTACATTAATAAAGATTTATAAAGTATTCGTATCATTTTATAACATTTGTCATAAGCCTTTGTTAATGTACATATATGTTCATAATCATTGTCATGATTTTTTACAATTAATTTCATATAAGGCTAATGAAACTAATGGCATAATGCATTGTAATATGAACTCATTTCAACATTTGATTTGTTGGATGTTTAAACATTCTTACCTAATACAAGATAATAACACTTTACTTAAAGTCTGTAAAGAGCATTCATAAGTCATCATGTACAATTATTAATGGCGTCTCTTTTAAAGAGGTGATATTACGCCTTCAAACTTTTAGAAACAATTATAAGCACTTATAAAGTCATTTTCATAAAAAACAAAAACCCATTATAAACAAACATTATAAGGCTTTATGTCCCTGGTCGCTTAATCAACGTTAATCAACAGTTAAAATATATAGTTTATAATACAGTAATGTGGTTATGTACATCACAAAAGTTAATGATAAGTATAATAAAGCCTTATGAATACTTTAGAAAGCTTTCTAAATGTGTTAATAAAGCATTGTGAATACCTATATAGTGTTACCTATTTTTTTTTTTTATTAATTTATCTTTATCTATAAAGTGATAAAAAATCTGGTAACAATTTCTAGGAATCCGTTATTCATAACGCATTATAAGTAAATTCATAAAGCTTAATAAAGTATTCATTACTTTTTATAAAATTTGTCATAAGCCTTTGTTAATTTACATAGATGTTTATAATCATAGTCATAAATCATTATAACTATGTGACATTAAAGCTTTATAACACAAAGTGATATAATGCATTATGATAATTAATCTTTTAATTCTTTGGATGTTTAGATGTTCTTACTTAAAACACAATGATTACACTTTACTTAAAGTCTGTAAAGAGGGGGCACATACACCTTTACCAATATGTTGGTAGCTAATAATTTTGTCTTGTTTGTTTGCATTGGTTTACTATTATTCTAGTTATGTTCTGAAAAGTAATGGGTCAAATTCTTGATGATATAATATTATAAAATGTTTAATCAATGTTTAATCTTCTAATAAGCATTAGATGTAAACCAGGCACAGTGAGTGGACACAGACGTCACTGTTTAGACAGCAAGATAATGAAGTCATTTTTCAAGATTATAATGTATTTTACCACTCGGCAAAAAGTGTAAAAACAATCAGCTCAATGACATGACCTAAAAATGTATCTACATATTTAAACATGATGTCCATTTTGCAATTTATCCCAATCTGTCATTTATATTTCATTAGTAATATACATGCATAATTTTTGTCCACAATATTATAAAGTTATTTTTTTAGCTAATATTGAAAACAATAGGGTTTTAATCATAATTATAATTGTTTGGAGGCATATTTGACTATTACAATATTCAACTATTAAGCTTGCTATATATTAGTTCAGTGCAGCAATTTTTTTCTGAAGGGTTCATTGTAAATAATTGTAAAGAAAACACTTATGTAAATAGTACTAAAACTAAAACATTTATAACTTTTATTTAAAAAAAAATAGACAACTAAAGTAAATAGTAAAACGGAAAATAAAAACACCTTAAAAAACAGGTAATAAACAATGTGATGTAACAGACAGTCCAACAAGTAAAAATACATACCAGCTAAACAAAGTTATTGAATAACTCTGCTTTATAACTAACACGAACACTGACACTTACAATACACTGAGACAGTGTTATCAAATAAAGCAAACCCATATAAACAAACTCCAAATTACATAAAAGAACCGAATATCCCAAAACAACATGCTTAAACTGACTGTGAGTAGAATGTACCTGGTGGCTGCTAGGAATTGCAATGACGTAATTCAGGAAGGGGATGCCTTTTAGTCCATACATTACCTTATAAATTTAACATGACTAGCTATGTGAGTACAGTGATTACGTTTTAAACATAATAAATTAAACACAATGGAGGACACTCTACATGGTCAGTACATAGTAGAGCCCAATTTGTGATGATTTTAATTGAAGGCAGTCGGTCAAACACATACCATGATCTTCATCTGGTAAATAAAAGTGATTGGCTTACCTGCCTGAGCCAAGATAAACTCCTGAAAACGCATTCCAATGTTATTCCTGGCTGTGCAGTTGTACCGACCAAAATCTCGGTCGGACATAGGAGTGACCTATATTGATGGCAGTAAGGGAAACATGTTTTTCAGAGTGCAAAAGGAACCAGACATGTGACACATGCAACCTCAATTGTCGACGTAACTGAAAGCTTTGAAAATTAGGAATGGAATTGTTTTGAAAATAGATTATATTCATAAAAACTAAACACTATTCAACAAAAATAAAGCTTCTAAACACTTGTGGGTGTATCTGAACTGCTGTTTTTAAACAATTTATTTGCAAAATATATGTGTTTCCCCTTCACTTAAAAGTCTGGCTTTTATAAATAATTAAGAAAGCAATAAACAAGAAGGGATAAGTTTTTTTAAATGAGACAAATCAATTGGAAGTGCTATTCTTGAGACCTTAAAAAAATCACTGGAAATAATACTAGGATGTTTCTGAACATTTCCGTCACTTCTATCAAACACAAACTACATTATACTGGTTGAAAAACTTTTTCAAGCTTACAAACTGAGTAGTGCAACATGTCATTAAAACAAAATTTTCCACATTTACAATTGGATTTCTTCCCTGATAATTTCGGTGCAGTAAGTGATGAACATATATAGTGATTTCACAAACACAACTAGAATTTATCATTGATGGCTAATTATTGCTAGACACTTAATCGAGATGCACAGGATGTTGCATTCAAAGTAAAACTTAATTCCCTATTTTTCTAAATTTCTATATGCCTTTGTGCGCATCTAGAATATGTCTTTGAACATTATCATAAATTTTTATTGAGGCAAAGATTTTGCGAAAGTTTTTTCCAATTTAATCAGTACATTCAATAAGAAGCACATGGTATACAAAGAGTGCAGTACCTCAAGTAGGGATTTGCCAGGAGAGGTATGCACTTTTATGTTGGTTGTTCCCTCAGCTGGAATAGTGAGTTTGTCTCTTCGCCACAGCATAGTGGCTACAGGGTTAGACATAACATCACAGCTGATGTTTACAGGGTTCCCCTCCCATGAGAAGAATATTGTCTGATTGGTCTGAAACTTTGGAGCATCTGTCAAATTAGAAATGCCATAAATTATTTAATCATTAAAGATTTTTGGGCAGGACTGGATTAATATAAAACTCTTTGACACACCCAATCTTTATAAATGAGAAAGATTTAAGATTGTTTTTAAATACTTTTAATGAAACAGAAATATCATAAAAATCTTACTTTGACAGCAGATAAAAAAAAATCAGAATAGTGGCTTACTGTCATGATGCCTAGAACTGCATAAAAAAAGGCCAGTCCACTTTCAGTAATTCGATTTATTGAACAGTCTTTTCGTTAAGTAAAAATAAGAAAACAAAACAAAACAAAACAAAAGAAATCCAAACTTGCAGAACAAAAAGTCAATCGCTGACCCAACGCTGGGGCAAAAACCAGGAGCGGGAGGCCCAACGAGATCCTCGGTGTGGCGTTCCTGCCGAAATGCAGGGTAAGAGAGACCCAGGAAGCGAGGCCAGAGACGCCCTACTCAGCCGCTGTAGGGAACGTCTCAGGTTTAGGGCTGCAAGATAACACAGCCTAAAATAGCAAAACCACAAGGCTGTAGGTACAGGACAAGCCAAACAATAAACAAACTAGCTACATTAATACAACGCGATAAGCGGCACCTGTAGCATGCCTTATATACGGAGACTGATTAATACTCCAGTGTGGTAACCAGCCCCAGATCCTCTGGAATACTAATTCCATTGTGCCCCTCCAATAGAGGCAAATTGGTGACAAAGTCCACTGCCACATGTGACCAAGGGCCAGCAAAGATGGGTAGTGGAACCAACTTAACGATGAGTAGAGATTTGGGCATCTTGCACGCAGCGCATACCGAACACGAAGTTACGGACTTGTGTTTCTTTGTTCAGTGTCTCACACCAATATTTACAACGGATAATGTGAATGGTACGTGCGACTTCCAGATGACCAGAACACAAGGAGGTGTGAACCCATGTCATGAGGCGACTGCAGAATGCAAAGGGCACGTAGATTAAGCCCTCGGGAACGTGATGAGCGATGCGCATATTACGTAAAACCTGACAAATTTTTCTGGTTCAGACTCCAGCGCAAGATGCCAATGAAGCATGTGGCCGGCAAAATGGGGCTGAACCGATCATGGTCGTCCTCCAAATCCTCATAACGGCGAGACAGAGTGTGCGCCGCTGCATTAGAGCTACCAGGTCTAAAATAAATAACACAGTTGAAGTGACCAACATGCCTGACGAGTAGTAGGTGACAGGCACTCTTTAAATACTGGAGGTTCTGTGATGACCAAAAACAGAGTGGTGGTACTGAATAACCAATGTCTCCACTCCTGGAGCAGCAATTTAACAGCCAACAATTTGCTGTCACCGATGGAGTAGTTACACTACCGGATGAAGGACAGAACGATCATTGGTGCGTTGAGGCATCCACCTCAACAATGAAGAGTTCAGGATCAGGAAGAGCCAGAGCAGGAGCCATGGAAAAGCTGCTTTTGAGCTTAGTGAACGCAGGATCAGCTTCCGCAGTCCAGACGAGTTTCTAAGGTTGCCCCTTGAGTACAGCAGTAATGGGCAATGCGGTCAAACTGAACGAACATATGAAGTATGAATTACAGTAGAATTTCGCAAACCCCCAAAATCGTTGAACCTCCTGGTGGTGGGTGCTGGCCAATCTAGGATTGCCCGCGGGTGACAGGTTGAACCCTAAAAACTAAATTTGTCTCTAGAAAAACACGCACTTCTCGGCTTTCACAAAAAGATTTATAACAACGGTTCCAAGACCATGCATAGTGCCAACGATGGGTGTCGAGATCAGAAGAATAACATTAAACATAAAACATCATTGACAAAGGACTGGAAAACCGCAGGTGCATTGGTAGGCCGAACTGCATCATTAAATATTCATAATGCCTTGGTTACGAATGCTTTTCTTCACTAATGCGCACCAGATTATTAACATTTATGAAATCCAATTTGTTATAAATGCTGGCTTTACCCAGGTGTTCCAGGACGAAAGGCACCAAGGGCAACGGATAAGCATACCGACGTGTGACTTGGTTGAGGCCTATAGTCAATACACGTGTCACATCTGCGGTCGTACCAGTGTTGCGGCGCATTAGTCGCGCTGAATGGATCCAGGAGGTGAAGGGTAAGTGAAAGTTTATTAAACAAACAAACATAAGAGCACACAACATAGGGCAAACGAAACACGTGTAACAAAATAACTGCCGATCTGTCTGAGGAACGGAAACAAGGAGATAAAACAAAGGTCCTGATCACATGACAGATAAGAATCAATGAAACAAACAGGAAAGTTAATTAACGAAACAGGACGGAACCGAGAACAAATCAAGTTAATTACCTGCAAAATAATAAACAAAACAGGTAAGGAGCGCCGAGCGCTCCTGGAATATCGCCCCCGTTTTCAGAGCACAGAGTTCTCCGCCTCTTGGGCAGTTAAAGGGCAGGGCAGTACAGAGTTCTCCGCCCCTCGGGCAGGCAAAGCTGCTAGATGCACAGAGTTCCCTTTAGTCCCGCACTTAATGGCTTTAGTGGCAACCTGGTTTGAGGAGCAAGAGCAGCTCTCCTGCTCTCTGTACCCCTCGTCCTGCACCTCCTTGGCTCTGTCCCGCACAGACCAGAGAACCACGGCAAATCCCAAACACAAAGTAAGTAACTCAGGCTCCAATCCCTTGAAGAATCCCCCCCTATCAAGAGGGTTGGGGCCGCAAGCAGGGTCGAGAAGCTCGGGGTTCGCGAGCAGAGCCGAGAGGGTCAGGGTCACGAGCAGAGCCGAGTGGACCAAAAACACCAGACGCGGACGCAGCACCACAGGTGTGGGACATACAGGGATGGTGTGAAGGTGTCAGGGGACCAGGAGACCCAAGTGAAGCGCCGAGCGCTCCTGACAACACAGTCTAAGATCCGAATCTTAATTTGGAACAAAAAAGAACACAGAAGCCACTGGTGATTTGGAATAACGAATAATTACCAGGTCCAGGGCTTCGGCAATGTCTTTCCACAATGGAGAGTGGGTAGGGACTGACCCTAGGGAGCTTAGCACTGGGGACCAAGTCAATGACACAATCACAGACCCAATGGGGGGAAATGACAATTAAATTGTGTAGCCTGTTTATCGCAAAACGCTTTGGCCAAATCAAAAAATTCAGGTGGGACGGGTGATGGTAACTTAACCGGGACAGAGAATGCGATTTTACAATAGTGGAGGTCAGACAATGAGCTTGGCAATCCTTAGACCATTGACGGATTACCTGCCCGGACCAGGATATAAGAGGATCATGCCGCTGCAGCCAGGGCAAACCAAGGATACAGGACGAACTAGGAAAAATGGGCGCTTCACGTTCGGTGGAGCGGACGTTTGGGCAGATTCTCGTGGTGTGGATGAAGAGATCGGGTCATACATTATACGAATCCAGCAAATGATGGGCTGTGCATGAATGAATCCAGTACATGCACTGCCCATGCCAGAGGCAGCGCGTGCGTTTATCACGCTTTAAACAAAATCCGTCCAGCTGCATGGGGGTCTCTGCAAGATCCGTCCGAGAAATACCCAGGACCTCGGCACTGGGTAGAGGAAAGGAGCGGGTTGTGCGGCTTGCAAGAAGTTGACATAAGTTGATGGCAGTGGCGATAAGAGTCTTAAGTGATATCTGTGCGTCATAACATGCCAAGTCCCTTTGGATCTCAGGGCGTAATCCCGCCCAGAATGCAGTGATAAGTGCAGGTTTGTTCCAGCCAAACCTAGCTGATAAAATACGAAAATCAATTTCATAACTGGAAACAGGATGGTTTCGAAGTGATTGCATCTCCTATTTTTGCGAATCCTGTCACGAAAGAATGGTGGTAGAACTATTCTGAAACTCCTGATGCAACTCTCCAAAATGTTGTAGCAATCTCAGGAGGAGAGCCTCAGGTGTTGAATTCGGTTATGACGCCCACAAATGGATAAAATAATGCCAGTCCACTCTCAGTACTTTGATTTATCGAACTGTATTTTCGTTTAGTAAAAATAAGCAACAAACAAAATCCAAACTTGCGCAATGAAAAGTCAATCGCCGGCGCAACGCTGGGGTAAAAATCTGGAGCGGGAGGCCCAACGAGAGAGACCCAGGGTTAGGGTTGCAAGAGAACAAAAGGACAAAAACGGAACAAAAACGCGAGGCGAGCGAGAGAGTTGGGTCTTACAACAAAACAACCAAAACAATTTGACCAATCAACACCTGCTACACTTCTAAAAGTGGAAAATCAAGTGCTGGTTTGAAAAATTGCTGATGTGAATTTATTGTAGTGATTTTATTAGAAGTGCATGTTTTTTTACAGAATGGGTTTGTATGAATCTGAAGAAGTTCTTCTGTGATGTACTCACACTTACATTCAATATCAAGGAACATGCTCTTCTGATGTCCTCCAATTCTGCTAAGTGCTTCACAGTCAAAACGGCCCCAGTCAGAGAGACCTACTCCCACTATGGTCATTGTGGACTCACCATAGCGTCCACGCACTTCAACACGCCCATCGGGACTCTGAAAATACACACAAACGCATGGTGTTATGCACAGCAACCCAATTACACAGTATGGAACACTGCAGGAGGCTAAATGAAATAATGTAAAAGAAATAACCATAAATAATGCAATGCATATAGTACCTTGAAAAAGACCATTTTTATCTTTCACCCTTACACTTAAATATATTTAATAATATTTTTATGTAATAGACCAACACAAATTAGCAAGTAAATGTGAAGTTGAAAAAAATATATAAATAAAATCTTATATAGCCTCATGTACTCCATCTCACGTTAAAATCCAGTGTGACCAACAGCCTTCAGATTGCTACCTGTGTGTAATTTATTTTTAGTATAACTACAGCTGTTCTGTGATGGCCTCAGAGGTTTGTTAGAGAACATTAGTGATAAAACAGCATCATACTAAGAAACACTCCAGATAAAGTCTGTGAAAAAAGTGTAAATTCGTGTAAAGCAAAATTAGGTCATGAAATAACATCCCAAAATATAACACCTCAGGGAGCATTGTTCAATTTGAAAATGGAAGGAGTTTGCTTGAACTGCAATCCCACCATGACCATTTACCTTTACAGTCAGCCCAAGCAAGGAGAGCACTAATTGGTCAAGCAGCCAGGAGGCCATTGCTTATTCTGAAGGATCCAGAAGCTTTGAAAGCAAGCTGTCAAATGTCCTGTTTGCAGTTTATTACAACCACGTAAGGACACAGTAAATATAAACCATTTGTCTTAAATGTAAAATTTGATTGTGGAGTGCAGCAACACTGGCACATGGAGGTTAATTAGAAGTAACTAATGCACGTGTAAGTTGCTCTGCTGATGAAACTGTGCAGCCTTTATAACATCTCATGCAGCAAACGGGGACAGTTAGTCTAGTCTTTAAAAAAAGTATTTTTTTATGCACATCTAAAATCCTTTCTTCTGTCCTTTCTTCTGTACCCAACATGTAACATTGGTGCCAAGACCTGGAAGATTTTGAGGATGCATGAATTTGATGAAGGCATCAATGAATATGTTTTACAGCTGGAATGACCCATAGATGATCTTTAAATCTTGTGAGTGGGGTTGCCAGCCATATTTGGCCAGTAATTTAATAAATTTGTTCCAGATTTCCAATGAACGTCTGACACACACATCAGCACTGAATCAATACTAAATTTAACATGTAACAATAATGATCAAAAACACTCCCCCCAACTCCAATTTTGCTAAGCCCACTTTTCAAAACACAGATGTAACACAGGCTTCTATGACTACCAGATTCTGTGACCTTAGAGCGTTGATGCCAATTTAGACGCAAAAACTTCATACACGCACAAAAAAATAAATAAAAATAAGATTATAAAGCAAACTGTAAAATGTGTTGAAAATTAAAGACATTAAAGACATGTTAGAACCCAAAAGAACCTGACATTAATGTTAAAATAATTCATCTATCATCTCCTGAGACTGATAGAGTTTATACAGTGCCTTGCAAAAATACACCCCCCCCCCACCGGATTTTTACCTATTTTTTAAATCTA
>JAOUQT010047324.1:0-10915 GCA_025769995.1 Xyliphius kryptos
CAGTCGTATGTGAAGAGCGTGTACAGAAGGGGGCTCAGCACACAGCCTTGAGGGACCCCTGTGCTCACTGTTCTTGTTATAATATGTTGTTAATAATATACATATTCCTTCTTTATAATAATATTGAGCGTACTACTATTAACAATAACATTTCATTCATTATCTTCCACTTAATCCTCTACTAGTGTCGCGGTAGGTTCCTTATGCCCATCCAGGGGAGAACATTTTGGGTGCTGGGCAGATACACTCAGGACAGGGCGCCAATCTATCGCCGGTCACACACAAAAACATACTGTTCTATAATGATCCATGTTTTCGGACTGTGGGAGGAAATCGGAGAACCCTGAGGAAACCCACACGGACACAGGGACTCCGAAAACTCCGCCCAGATCGGGAATCCAAAAGTGCTGAGAGGCAAACGTGCTAACCACTTAGCCCCCCTACTACTACTACTACTAAATAATAATAATAATAATAATAATAATAATAATATTTTTTATTACCAATTAATATAAACAAAACAGCATTTGCTTGCATCAACCATGGCCTTGGTATGTCCTATTTTAACTCCTGCACCTTTTTTGGGCTACTATGTTCTGAATTACCCAAAGGTTAGATAGAGTATTATTAACCCAATGTTAACATACACATTAAAACTCTGGTAGTTAATTTCTCAAGTATCCCGGTATAGTTAATTACACTGCCAGAGGGTTATTGAGTAAATGAAAGTAGGAATCAGTTTTAATCTACTTTATATTTATTTATATTGAAATTATCATTTGGGGGTTTTCCATTTAAACCACTTTAATCTCTTTACACGGTATACCACACACTTAGTATGTGGGTTTCACATGAGTTTAAAGGCTTTTGGTTGTTCAATGCGTTTTCCTTTTTAATTGCGTAATTTTCTATTTCAGTGCAGTCTTACAGTACAAATAAACGTTTTCTACTGTATTCTAATAAAATGGGCTTACAAAAGTCTGGAGTCATAAAGTAATGGTGAAGATGGAAACAGGGCGATGGCATATGAGGTGAAGATGAGGTAAACTCATGTTATGAGTTTGGCCCATTGTGTCTGGTGTGTCAATTTAATAGAATATTGGAATGAAGGGCAGGGGTGGAATCTGAGTAGCTTTTAATTTTTAGCCAGACTGCTAATGCATTTTAGTCTGGCTGCCAAAGCAATGCCAACCAGGCCAGGCTCTTTTACTACAGTTTCATCTTTAAATACCTCTCTGGATAGTCTGTGTCTGGTCCTCTCGTTTGCCAATTTGCCCAGTGTGTCCTTTTGCTTTATTGTTTTGCTGCAACGTGGGATTTCTAATCCCTGATGAGTGCCAGATATTTGCAGACTATTATTGAGGTACATTTGAAACAGGACATCTCTCCCATATGTGCAGCACACAGTAAATATGTGTAAGGTCAATGGCTTTTCTTTACAAATAGTATGTAATTTTGGTACTTTTCATGGGTAAGCAAAACTCATCTCATTACATCATCTTTTACTGGGGACGGGGATGGGTGGATACACCTAGAACAAGACACCATCTCTTGACCCCCACACACACTACATAGGGACAATTTAAATATAGACAATTTACCTTAAATCCATGTTGGGTAACCACAAGGCAGAGAGCCTGGAGAAACCCTACGTGGCCCAAATATTATGTTTATTGCATAATATTTGGCTTCATTTTGTAAATGCCATACATTTAGTTATTTAGCGGACGCTTTTCTTAGCGACTTACAGGTATCCCAACTTGGTTGCGGTCAGAACACAGGGTTGAAACAGGACCCTGGATCAATGAGGGTTAAGGGTCTTTCTCAAGAACCCACATTGGTAACTTCAGTGGACCTGGGATTTGAACCTCCAACCTTCTAATTGACAGTCCAACACCCAAACCACCCCCTTTCCATACAAATAAATATTTTCTTCCCAGGTCTCAAAAAAGTCCCTTAACCCTTTTTTTCCTCCTTTACTGTGAATTTGTGAATATACATAATGATACTTAATACTAAATGGATTATCTCAGCTGTCAAACAATATGGAATATCCATCCATCCATTATCTTCCACTTATTCCGCTACTGGGGTCGTGGTAGGGTTCCCTACACCCATTCAGGGGGGAACATCTCAAGTGCTGGGCAGAAATAACCAGGACAGGGCGCAAATCTATTGCTGGGCACACACTCACGCATCCACACACACACACACACACACACACTATACAGGGCAATTTAGATCTTTCAGTTTACCTGGAAATATTTTTTTGGACTGTGGTAGGAAACCGGAGAACCGGAGAAATCCCACGTAGACACGGGGAGAACATGGAAACTCCATCCAGATCGGGATTCGAACCGGGAAGCCCCAATGCTCAGAGGCGAATGTGCTAACCACTAAGCCATGAAATATGTTCCCTATAGATTTTCTTGCTATATTGAAAACAACTTGCCATCAGGTTATATAATTTTGTTTTTTGGTTTAACAGTAAACAACCTGCATTAGCAGTGTTACGCCTGTTGTCATGGATACAGGCATGCCAGTGGCAGTGAGAAGTGACTGGCTGTTCTTGTTATCTGAATGGCTGTAAAACCACGGGCCATGCAGCTTTGATTGCAGAAGACATAAAGACTTATATTTAAGCTTTCAGTGCATCTTCGTCCTTTGCAGTTAGAGATTGAAATCTGCAAAAAATTAAAAAGTTACTCAAAATATTATCACTGCTTATTTATGGTTTCATTAATTCCCAGTCTTGCAAACAAAGTAAACTGCACTGGGTATTATTCCTTTACTTTATATCTCCAACTATGCAATGCAAGAAAAAGTTAACTTTTAAGTTCATTTATTAAATAATTTTGACTTTCTGCATTAACTTTTTGTATTGATTTTTGAAGAACAGTGTGTACTAGCATTTCGAACTGAACTGAAAGTACCGGAATATAAAAGTGTTCTGTTCTGCTCTGTTTCTTTAATAGGAACATGGTGAAACTTTTGCTAATCAAGGGCACAGATTGAAATCCTGTCAGAGTGTCAACTTTTCAGCTAGAAAGTGTTTAAGTTAACTCACATAATTCCCTCATAAAATGCTATTAGATACAAGTTTCCATGATCCTCACATGCATGCACCCTGCATACTACAGAGACAGTTGATATTAATCTAGCAGCAGTGCGTCTTTTTAATTCAATGCATGTAATAAGACAATAAATTCCCTGCAGTAATTCTGGCTGGAACAGTGTGTACTGGAACTTTTTTCAACCATTCCAAATGATTAAAGGTGTTAGTATGCTTTAACAGCTCATAGAGCGTATTTAGGAAGAGACATCATGTTCCCTCAACTAGCACACCAAGACCACCTGAGGCATAAATTAACAGAAATTGCTAACTCATCATCCCAAATAAAAGAACAGTAATTAAAGTGTCCTTATTTGGGTTGTAACTTAAAACTTTATTTGTTTTAAGTTTAATTTAGCATATTTTTGGGCACATGAAATTAAAGTTGTACTGTTGTACTGCCTCTGTTGTACTGATTCAAAGTAATTTTGTTTTTGCAGCCTCTCCTCTAACACTCAAGCATACAAATAAAAAATGAAAAGACACAATCTCGCCATACAAAACATTTTTAACAGTCTTTAAATCTACTGGTTACCACTTATCCTCTCTGGGTCATCTTCAGTGTTTAGGTCAGGAAGTTTGGATGCAAACATTGAGATGTCGAATCCCTTTATTGTGTTGTCAATGAACCATTTCTTAGACTTTGGGGTGTATCGGATCATAATTAACTTATCGACTTATAACTTATTAACTTGTTATGTTTTCTTATGTAAAAATAACTATAAAAAAATAATATTAGGTTTGGTTTGTTTCATTTAGGATTTTTTAGTCAAGCACCACTGGCTATTTCTAGACAGGAAGGGATTCAAATGATACAAGCATAGAAACAAATTGATCATTTTCAATTCATCTATCAGCATTTCTTTGGATTGTAGGGGGAAACCAGAATAAACCCACTCAGGCACATGGAGGACAGCCAGACTTCATGCCCATCCAGGGGAGAACGTCTCGGCCGCTGGGCAGATACGCCCAGGACAGGGCGCCAATCCATCTCTGGGCACACACTCACACACACAGCCACACACTCATACACACACTATACAGGGCAATTTAGAGCATTCAATATATCTTGCATCCATGTTTTTGGGATGTGGGAGGAATCCGGAGAACCCGGAGGAGACCCACGCAGACACAGAGAACATGGAAACTCCACCCAGATAGGGATTCGAACCGGGAATCCCCAGCGCTGAGAGGCGAACGTGCTAACCACTAAGCCACCGTGACAGCCAGACTTTACACAAAAAAAATCTTCCCACCCAGGAATTAAACCAAGGACCAGCCATGGTGCCACCAATATTTGGTGACACATTATTTATGCAAAATTAGGTTAAAACATGTCTATTTGTTCAGATGGCAGCATGTCAGTGGTCTAAATCTGGCCCTCATCCCTCATTTTTATTTGGCCCTCGATGGTACAGTGGCTGACTTCCGTGGCTGCCCAACCTCAACCAAAGTGACCAACATTCAGGTAGCATTGTCAGATCATTCCCAGATAAGAACTAGATTTGTTTTGGAATCATACTAATATTTGCATATGAGGGCCACCTTTGGCCCAGTACAATGTGCCGAATGTTGGCAAAGAACCAGAAGTGCCATATTTTAGACCACACCCAGATGTTATTCATTCATTCATTAATACATTCATTCATCATCTTCTGTTTAATCCTCTACGAGTGTTGCAGTGGGGTTCCCCATGCACATCCTGGTAAGAGAGTCTAAGGAGCTGGACAGACACCCAGGACTGGGTTCCAATCTATCGTTGGGCACACTGATTCACACAGCCACACACACTATACAGGTCAATTTGAAGCAGCCAATTTACCTTAAATCCATGTTTTAGGACTGTGGGAGTAAACTGGAGAACCTACACAGACAAAGGGAGAACATGGAAATGCCCATATAGGGATTTGAACCAGGAATCCCCAGCGCTGAGAGGCAAACGTAACCACTGAGCCACCTTCCAGTTGTTATCTGGGATTAAATAAAAAAAAAAGTCTTCTTTTCTTCTTTTGGTCATTTAGCAGATGCTTTTATCCAAAGCGACTTACAAGTACTACAACTGGATTGGGGTCAGAACACAAGGTTCATGCAGCACCCTGGAGCAATGAGGGGTTAGGGCTTTGCTCAAAGACCCACATTGGTACCTTCAGTGGATTTGAACCCTCAACTCTTAGATTGATAGCCCCACACTCTATTCACTGAGCTACTACACCATATTGTATACTATAATATTTGTAATATTATAAGAAAATATGTTCAATATGAAAAGATTGGATTGATGGCACAGGTGCCCCTCAGTATCTGCTTACACCATAAAGCAAGCCAGGTCCAAAGTTTGATTTCTGCATGCGGATATGCTGTGAATATTTTTTTTATGTCTGCATTTATGTCTCTAGTTTCATTCCACAGTTAAGAACGTGCTGTTTAAACTGGAGAAAGTAGTTTGAAGGTGTGTATGTGTGAATTAGTTTGTGTTTGCCTGGTGATTGACTGTGTGACCAATATCTAAAAAATGCAATATAAATAAATCATAAAAAGTATTAGCAAATGTCCAAATTGTAAATATTGTTGCATATCTGTGATGACAAAGTGCATGCTTGCAATATAAAAATTAAACCCTGTATATATTTTTGGACATTCATTCTTTTTAATTTGGGCAGTGAGGGTGGTCTCAATTGTCTGTGAAGATCCCAGACATTGTTTATGATGCCAGTTCCATCAGTTGATTAATCATCATACATGACCAATTTCAGCTTCTAATGTCTGAAATTTTATATCTATTGGTTTTACCACATATTTGAAACTGTTCCCAATTAGGTTCTTTGTTTCATAGTATATTTAATGTTAATTTTCATTTATTTTTATCTTTATTTCATATAAACCTTAAATGTATCCTGTACCCAACCCAATGTTCTCCTCATGTCTTTCCTTCCACATTCCAAAACCATGGATTCAAGGTAAATTGAATGCTCTAAATTGCCCCGTATAATGTGTGGCTGTGTGTGTAAATGAGTGTGTACCAAGTGATGGGTTGGCGCACTGTCCTGAGTGTGTCTGCCCAGCGCCCGAGATGTTGCCCCCTAGATGGGCATGGGCAACCCTACCGTGACCCCAGTACAGCATTAAGCGAAATATAATGAATGCAACCTATTTAGTCACTGCGTATACAAATATTTTGACTGTTGTACATGATTTTTTTTGTCTAAATATAGAGAAACACAATACATGTTTGGAGATTTCTTACAAGACATTATCAACAGGAACATTTAACATTTGCTCCCCCATAGTAATGTTAAATAACACAATTTTTCAAAAGAGCTTATGATGGCTTAAAGAGTTACTCCCCTTTGTGATCTATAACACTCGGCAAACCAATAGAGTACTCATCACTCATCAGAATAGTGCAGTAGCTGATTTATTGCACACTGTGCAGGGGGGCACTTTTTCTACAAAGGCTGACTTGTGTCAGTTGTAATTTATCGAATTTCTTTGAGCTAGAAAAGTGTGGTAGACTAAAATTCGAATTATGTAAGAAACCTTGTTACGGTTATAGTTAATGAGGGAGAGAGACACATACAGCGCACTGTATTTACATCTTATAATTACTTTTCAGAAGTGACTAAACTGATGAGGAGTACAATTCTTTAAAATGCTCTGGTCGTAAAAAAATGTTTACACAACACAAAATGTTTAGGAAAATCCACACCAGTATTTCTATATGGCCCCATTGCTGCACCCTGTAAATATTAATCCACCAGTTTCTATTTCTGCCATACGGATAAACAATATTACATTTAGTTAAAAATTCATTTATTCATTATCTTCTGCTTATTTCTTTATGGGGGTTCCACATGCCCATCCAGGGGAGAACATCTTGGGCGCTGGGCAGATACACCCAGGACAGAGCGCCAATCCATCGCTGGGTACACACTCACTCACACACACATACACACACTATACAGGGCAATTTAGAGCATTCAATTTACCTTCATGTTTTTGGAATGTGGGAGGAAACCGGAGAACCCGGAGGAAACCCCCGCAAACACGAGGAGAACATGCAAACTCCACCCAGATTGGGATTCGAACTGGGAATTCCAGGCGTTGAGAGGCGAATGTGCTAACCACTAAGCCACCGTGCCGCCCTGATGACTTTGATAAATATTATAGGAATTAAGTAAAAGGTGCTGTATGAAGGAATAAGAAAAAAAGTGACTTGGATGAGTTTAACTGTTAGGTCCCTCCTCATCAACTGCATTTCAGCTCTGCCTCCAAAACTCAACCTCCCACAGAGGATACTGCTTTTTCAGATAAATCTGCTTGCTCTTCATATTTAATATGATCGAGTTGAGAACATCCATCAGGGAGGAATGCTGCCGGCCACATGAACTTGAGCACTGATTGGCACATGGTCAGACACCCCTCTGAATTCAGGCATGTCGAAATCTTGCAAGTAACATTGCATAAAAATATGATAAATAAAATAATAAACTCAAAAGAGTGACAGTACACTAATTGTTTTCAGTGATTGTTTGTCTTATATACTACAGAAGCTAGAGACAGTTTTACCAACTATGATGAAAAAGCTTTTAGATGGGTTACCCACTGCAGAAATATAAATGTACATTCTGAACTGCACATGACCCTGCATTTCACACCAGCATAAAGCATTTAAACTGATTATTTTAACTGATTTTTTTTCTTTTAAGTTGTTTAGCCCCCACACTTTTACATTTAATAAAACCCAAAGAAACAGCTCTGCTGCACAAGTCTATTCTTTTAAACAGTGAAAATGTAATTTTGCTGTGTATATGTAAAATAAGACACTAAGAGTTTTCAGAAAACACAGAAGCTGCAGTTTCTAAGAAAGTAAGCACTTTCAGACAATAATAGTGAGGTTTAATTGCTAGTCTCTGCCACTTTAAAACACCCAAAATTGAGCAAAATGCTCTGGCCTCTGTTCTACTCACTACAAACTTAAAAATCCAGTCCTACCAATTTAGGAAGCAAAAAGCTTCAACTGGCCGCTAGCCAACATGATGGCAAAGCATAAAGCAGTTGAAAGGTTTGTTTCCAACATAGTCCTGGCTTCAATCCATGTGGTAAGGCAAATAGGGTTGCTTTCGTCATCTGTTCTTCTGTTTCTTTGAGAAAAGAATTGAATATCAGTGGTAGTGAGTTATGTTCCAAGCATGTGTGTACGGAAGCACTCATTCCAGATCTCCTCAGTTCTCTCGTCTTTGCTAAATTTTCCAAAAATAATTCCAGAGTAAAATTCCTAGCTGATTTATTTAACATATTTACTTATGAACAGGCTCTTAAACTCCAACCATACACTTACATGCAGCATGCAGAATGAAAAAACAAAGCGTTTCTTTATTTACCCAAGGTCAGGTTAGCAAAGACACACAGACACACCCCAAATCAAGCTGTTGGGTGCATGGTTGACATCTAGCTAAAGATAGCTTTTATTTGTCTTAGTGGCTAGTCCTGATTCAGGTGACAGGAATTACTGAATCCTGTTCCTATAAAAATATTTAATCATTTTGCCATTGAGGTTTTGTTTTCCATTTTTGAGTATTTTAATATGATGTTAATTAAATAACTCGAAAAGTACTCTGGAAAAGGATGCATGCAGTTCCAACTATTCTTCATTTTCCCCAGACCCATTCAATTGTGTTTTTAACAGATAAATTCTTTATACAGTTTCCATGATTTAACTCTTTAAAGGTATATTTATTTATTCATTCATTCATTCATTCATTATCTTTCACTTATTCCTTTATGAGGGTCGCTGGGGGGGTTTCCCATGCCCATCCAGGGGACACCATCTTGGGCGCTGGGCAGATACACCCAGGACAGGGCGCCAATCAATCTCTCTATAGGTATATGTGAGAGTAAAATAAACATTGTTCTTTTATTCTATAAACTACTTACAAAAATTCACTGCAATTTCAAGCAAAAATATTGCACTTTTTTGCAGAAAATGAGACATGGTCAAAATAACCAAAAAGATGCAGTGCTTTCAGACCTCAAATAATGCAAAGAAAATAAGTTCATATTAATTTAAAAACAACACTATTATAATGCTTTTAACACAGGAAGAGTTCAGAAATCAATATTTGGTGGAATAACCATGATGACTAGAAGCCATCAAACAAAGCTGAACTGCTTGAATTTTTTGCAGCAGGGGAGGCATAGTGTCACCCAAAAGTAGTGTGAAAGACGACTGGTGGAATGCATGCCCAGACGCATGAAAGCTGTGATCAAAAATCATGGTTACCAAAAATATTGATTTCTGAACTCGTTCTCAGTTAAAACATTTGTATTGTTGTTTCTAAATGACTAAGACCTTGTGTTTTTTTGCATTATTTGAGGTCTATTTTATAATAAATACAATTTTTTTGCTTGAAATTTCAGAGACATGTTTTCGGTAGTTTATGGAATAAAATATCAATGTTAATTTTACTCAAACATATACCTATAAAAAGTAAAATCAAAGAAACTGATCATTTTGCAGTGGTCTCTTATTTTTTTTCCAGAGCTGTTTGTGCTAAATCTGTGATTTACTGTGATCTGCAGTTTCCCATTCAGATTCTTTTGATCACGTTATCTGTACTGATCAGCCTACGTAAAACTCAATCCCACACTTTTCTACTTAGCATTTATTGACTTATCTCTTTACTAACTTACTATTTATCTCTCTATCTTCTAGCCCTTTTAATGGTTACAGGTTAAAGATCTGCTTTTTCAGTGTGTTTGAACTGGCAGATACAATGTATGCTTGTAATGCCAGTTCTTTGAATGTGTTCATTCATCCGGCAGCTGTATTCCACATGAGGCTACTAGCATAGCTACATATGCAATAACTTTAAACATGGTCTATAGACCAAATGCATAAAGCTATGCACAGCAGTCCTTAAGCTCGCCACGTCTCTCATGCTATTAAAGTTTGGAGTAACATGAGAAATGTCTGGGTTTTTAAAGTAAGATGTGAGCTATAAGACCAAAATTAGTTTCAGATCAAGCCACAATCATCACTAACCCACCGAACACATCTAACAGCTCCAGTCTTATCACAGGCAAACAAATGAAGACTGTAGTAGAGAAAGAGGACTCAGACTTCTATCCATCAGACCTCATTTCAGACACATTCATTATCTGGAAAGGAAAGGAAACCAACTTCATGTCATTATCTATAAGACATATTTTCCTATTCAGCCAACCAAAGGCTTTTTTATGAATTCAATAAGTGGATTTCACTCAGACTGGATGTATTTTCCAGATGAATCTAGTAAGTGGTAATATATTATTCCACTACGTCCAGTGTATGAATCTTGGCAGTGTTTTTCGAGTGGGAGACCACACTAATCTCTGAACATGATTACCAAAGAAATATGTGATATTAAACATCTCACCTCATGTATTTCTTTAGATTTTGCATCGCACCCTGATGTTCCACAGATGGACTATACAATTTAAAGGAAATAACACTACATTTATCTTTTACTTAGTTCATACATTTATTCATTCATTGTCAGATTTCCATGTAGCTTTACTTGTAGTCTTTGTAGTGTCAAAGGAACAGATTCACCTGGCACAGACAAGTTATCAGATCACTGCAGGCAATTGTTAACAAAATGAAAAAAATAAAGAATTAACAATTACAAACGTGGCTTTGTAACACAAAACAAGCTCTTCTGATTTTATGTTCACCTGACACAGAAAAGTATGGCGTCAGAAAGGGTCCAAAAGTTTTGAGAACTTAAAAACAGAATTCGTAAGCAATTTTCTTCGTTGCACATT
>JAOUQT010047342.1:0-10915 GCA_025769995.1 Xyliphius kryptos
GTGTGTATATATATATATACCTTGTAAATATTTAATACTTTAATTTAACAATATATTGATGATGCTAAAAAATAATATTATAAATAAAAAATATACAATATTCAACCATCTTTTCCAGAGTGGGTGGCCAGGGTCATAAGGGTCATTCATGTTCTTTGGTGAATATGAATGTATGTGTGTATTGTAGTATTCAGTATCCTGTAAGGATCCTTTAAAATGAATATCTGAGTGTGATGAGAATTGATGATACACAGAATGGATATGGGGAGGATACATGGAGAATACATAATAGTGCCATGTAAACCATTAATGTTTTATTCACCATTCAGTGCTATTCTGTTTTATTTAGGGTACTAATTATTAATTCATGGACACAATTGTTGTAATTCTATTGAATGTTTTTATTTGTATAAGCAAACACTGTCTTTAACATGCTGTGTAATCCATTCATCCATTATCTTCCGCTTCATATTATACTAAAGTCGTGCGTCATGGGGTCCCCTATGCCTATCCAGGGGAGAACGCCCAGGATTGGGCGCCAATCATTCGCTGGGCACATACTTACTCACACACTATATTTAGATTAGCCAATTCACCTTGAATACATATTTTTGGTCTGTGGGAGGAAACCGGAGAACCAAAAGGAAACTCACATGAACACGTGGAGAATATACACACTCTACACAGGGATTTGAATCTGGAACCCCAGCACTTAGAAGCAAATGTGCTAACCACTAAGCCACCTTGTCACCTAGGATTTTTTTTCAGTGTGCTGGAAGCATTATGTAAGGTCACTAGACAGAGTTGTATTGTGTGTATGTTTTTTTTAATATCACATAAGTATGCCCACATGCTCACACATTGATCACAGTTTGTAGATTTTTTTTTAAAGATCTATCTTATTTAATGAACCAGATCCTTGTGTGGTCTAAAGTTATGGTGCACTTTAGTCAATATAAACGGGATGGGAAACCTATATTTGTCCATATATTGTATTTCTTAACAAAACAAATTTATTGATGCCACATACACACGTATTTCCTTATGTGCTAAATTAATGTTAAAGATTTTTTCTGCAAAATGTATTTTTACTGAGTTCTTGATTATCCAATTCTCACAACAATTATTAAACTTCTGTTGTTTATTTGTTCTAAATATTGCAGCAATTTTCCCCCAACATTCAAAACTGTACATTGTACATGCAATGCATAATTCTTTGGCCAGAATGTCTTTAATTAATTTAATTAAATTAGTTATTTAGCAGACGCTTTTATCCAAAGCGACTTTCAGATATCACAACTTGCTTGGGATCAGAATACAGGGTTGAAACAGGACCCTGGAGCAATGAGGGTTAAGGGTCTTGCTCGAGGACCCACATTGGTAACTTCAGTGGACCTGGGATTTGATCCCCAACCTTCTGATTGATAGTCCAACACCCTAACCACAGAGCTACCCCTCTTAAATCGACTGTTTCTAGGGGCAGTGTAAACTTTGAATGTTGCACTAAATGTTGCCACAAATGGACAAACAATGGACAGACTGTTTTCTCACCTATCAGGGAAGCTCATGCAGACATGCATGTGATGTAATGACTTGTTAAAAAGACATTTTTAGCTCAACCAGTTCTACCACAATTGGCTGTTTATAAAGAATATTCACATTTATGCAAATGTTAGCAAAGGACTTGGTTTAATAACTAAGCCAGTATGAAGAACTTATATTGTTTTAGTTCATATGGATCCAGCTTGGATTGATTTATTTTATAAAACTCCAATCTATTAGTTTAATTCATGCAAATTATAGATAGATAGATAGATAGATAGATAGATAGATAGATAGATAGATAGATAGATAGATAGATTACAAAACACATTGATTGTTTTACGCTGTTTTCATGTTAGTGTTACACTTCTGTGAGTGAGTTCAGATGGGGTTCTTCTTCCTCTTACTCGTGTTCACCACCGGCACATCATGGCAGATGCCGCAGATCGCAGCCAATCACAGGTGAGTGAGGGTAGAAAAGATGACATCATAGGCAAATTAGGGCCAATAATGGAATATTTTTGGTTTGGCTCTAGCGCCCACAATGAAAACACAATGACCATATATAGCGACAACATGGACAGAAGCATTGGATCACACGTATTCATCACTAAATTTTAGTGTTTTATTCAGCCTAATTGCCATTCATATGTAAAATAAGATATAACTGGATAACTGTATATTACATTTTATGGAAACAGTTTGAAGGGCGGCACAGTGGTTTAGTGGTTAGCACATTCGCCTCTCAGCGCTGGGGATTCAATCCCAATCTGACTGGAGTTTTCATGTTCTCCCCGTGTCCGGTTTCCTCCGGGCTCTCTGGTTTCTTCTCACAGTCCAAAAACATGAATTCAAGGTAAATTGACTGCTCTAAGTTGCCCGATATAGAGTGTGTTTGTGTGTGTAAGTGAGTGTGTGCCCAGCGGTAGATTGGCACCCTGTCTTGGGTGTTTCTGCCCAGCATCCGAAACTTTCTTCCCTGGATGGGCATGGGGAAACTTCCTAATTCGTTTCAACTTTACTGAGCACAAATTTCACAAGGCAAGGTCCATAAAAGCATGAATGATTGAGTATGAAGTAAAAAAAACATAACAAGCTTACACAGAGCTTTGATCTGAAACCCATTAAACGTTTAGGCAATGACCTACAACAGATATTGTAATTCAGGCCCTTTTAATATTGGGTGTCTAATCTCTATTTATGTTTTTAAATAAAATAAGATACAATCTTTAAATTTTTGATAAAAAATATTGCTGTTCTTACAACCTTTATTTTAAATATTAAAAAATCAGTTTTACATTTTTGTGACTATTTTTTGGTAGGGCTTTTATTGTTGTTGTTTGATATTATTGATTAAACATTAATAGGACGGTTTTAAAAGCAGGAGAATGTGTTTGCATATATGATTGCAGTTATAACTGGTCAGTAAGGATGCTAGAATATTTATTTGCAAGCTCGGAATAAAACCTTTCTGTAGCGGTGTGTGAAACAGCAGATCAACTCCAGTAGTCCTCCTCCCTCCTACTGCTCCCCTTCCATCTCCAGGCCTTATTAGTATGCTGCCTTGGCGGCCAATCTAGACGCACGGTGCCAGTGACGTCAGGAGCTAGGAAACAGCAAGCAGCCAGTGGAGAGGGAGCGAAGCAGTGCAGCTTTAAGGGGTCAAGAACCGGTCTGACAGGAGAATGGAGCCGAGCCGTGTGTCATAGGAATACACACACACACACACACACACAGACACAGACACACACACAGACACACGCCCGCACGCGCTGCCGGCCCGAGGAGGATGAGCGCACGACACACGCAGACACACACAAGCACCGAACGTCAGAGAACTGAGAGCGTCAGGACATGTTTCGGGTGAGAGATTTGTTGATCCATTATTTGTAAAAGGAGAAATGAGCCAGGGAAGGGTCGAGAAGGAGAGGGAGTGTTAGAAGGAGGGTAGAACGCGGTATGGTGGGGTGATCGTGGTGTGTGGTGGGGTCTGCTTTTCCCCCAATTCTCCCTACATTGGGTTTGGATAAAGAAGATGGGTAAAAAGACAAGAGAGGGGGGAGGGGGTGCAATAGAGCAGGTGTGTGTGTGTGTGTGTGTGTGTGTGTGTGTGTGTGTGTGTGTGTGTGTGTGTGTGTGTGTGTGTGTGTGTGTGTGAGAGAGAGAGATCCTTCAGTATTGCTGCCTCATCCAGCAACATAAAGCCCTCCTGTTAGTAGGGGAAAAGAGGGTGTGTATGTATGTATGTATGTATGTATGTATGTATGCATGCATGTATGTGTGTGTGTGCGCGTGTGCCATCATAGAATGGAAGCAGCTGCAATGCCTACACAGTAACAAAAAGGCACGACTATTTTAGGACATATCGGGTATATGTGTGTTCTAAGCATCGGGTACCATGGATGGGGTAGGTGGATGCATTGATGGAGGATGGCCGGCTGGGCGGATAGCTGAGCTGGAAGAGCGGATGCTGGCTAGCTGCTAGAGTTCCATCTCTTTGTTAAGCTAGCTTTTTGTAACTGGGCCTTCACCAGGCCAACTCCATTTTTCACTGGAATGTTTTTTTTCCTCTCCTGTCAGATCGGCACAAGTGCAGAACCATGCACTCACAACAATGACTATTGAATGATTAAACACCTTCCAGTGTCTGTCAAACTATGGTCTAACATCTCATAGAAGTGGGCTTTGGAAATACAACGAAAAATGTTTTTCTTCTCCGGGTCAGAAATCCAGCTGGGAGGGCAAATCCCACTCACATTTTTTTTAAAGATCAAATGTGAAAAAAACTTCTTACCTGGGTTTGGATTTAAGATTAAAACCTGATTTTATTTAATGGATTTTAATTCCTGTAAATTAGTGTGATGGCAATACCATTCTCATATCGTTTCACCATGGTGTCATATAATATATATATATATATATATATATATTTATATATATTCTGCACTTGCCACTTTGCACATCTGGTTAGATGCAAAACGGTATTTTATTGCCTTGTACTTATACATGTGTCTTGACAGTGGAATCTAATCTAAAAATAATTAACCTACACAAATACCAATTTAAATATTTATTTTAGGATGCACGAACATTTCCCAACATTGCTGCAGCAAATAATATCTCCTTTGTGATAACAAATAATTTGGGTTTCAGAGGTTTGTTTTTTCTCTTTGATAAAAAGCAGTTGCATTTCAGCAGCAGCAGCGTACAGAGACAAAACGGACCTTATTACCCCAGTCTTGGCATCCTTTCACTGACTTCCTGTGACGTTTAGGATCCAATTCAAAGTCTTTTTGCTCGTTTTTAAATTCTTTTAAGGATCTGTGCCACTTATCATGGGAGAAAATCCAACCATATCCTAATTACAGATCTCTGATGTCTTCTGAACAGTTGCTTTTGACTTTGCCATATTCGTAGTTAAAAGTCAAATGTGATTTGATTTGGGGAACTTTGCAAAACAGCCCCCAAATAGTTATTGGGTCAGAAGCTTCTTAGTTTAAAACCTGATTTAGTGGTTCGTTTTTTTGTCTTAAACTTTATGTTTTATAATAATTTTATATTATTTTTGCATTATTAGTTATGTACATGAGTGTTTTTTTCCATTTGTCCAAAAGAACATTTGAGAGATCAGACCCTAATATGCCATTACATTGTCATGCTTATATCCAAAGCAACTATTCCAACTTGATGCTTGGGATTAAAACACAGTGATGATGCAGCACTCACAAAGCAATGAGGGTTAAGGTCTTGCTCAAGGAGCCACATTGATAACTTTCAGTGGATGTGGGACTTAAACCCACAAACTATCAGATTAAAAGATCTGCACCTTCTGCTTTGCTTTATTCCAAAGGTGATTGAGAAAATTGAGTTCAGGGCTCTGTGTTGGCTCAAGTTTTTACAACATTAAAGTCACTTAATTATTCCTTTATGGACCTTGATTTGTTCTCTGTCCGTCCCAAACTGTGTTCACAAATGTGTGGCTGTTTGCTTGTTTTTTTTTTTAAACGTGGTGAAGGTACTGAATGAAATGTTTCCAATCCATGAAACAGAAGTGTGTCTGGGCAGCATGGGGGTGAAGTGGTTAGCACATCTGCCTCTCAGCACTAGGGGTCCAGGTTTGAATCCTAATCTGGATGGAGTTTTCATGTTTTCTGCATGGTATTTTGGGGGAGTTATCGGTTTCCTACTACAGTATAAAAACATGGATTCAAGGTTAACAATATTATCAATAATAATTATTATTTATTATATATTAATTATATTTATTATATATTTTTTATTATTATTATCATCACTGTGCATACCCATTCTATCTATATGATACCTTTACATTTTATTTAATTTAATTTTATTGTTGCTCATAACTGTTTGAATTCATTCATTATCTTCCACTTATTCCTTTGTGAGGGTCAAGGGGGGGTTCCCCATGCTCATCCAGGGGAGAACATCTCGGGCGCTTGGCAGTTACACCCGGAACAGGGCGCCAATCCATCGCTGGGTACACACTCACTCAAACAGTCACACACAAAAACACACACACTATACAGGGCAATTTAGTGTTCAATTTTACCTTCATGTTTTTGGAATGTGGAAGGAAACCGGCGAACCCAGAGTAAACCCACGCAGACATGGGGAGAACATGCAAACTTCACCCTTGAGATTCAAACCGGGTGCTGAGAGGCGAATGTGCTAACCACTAAGCCACCACTAAGCCCACTGTTTAAATTTATAGCAAGCAAGTTATATTTCTTTAAGTACGTTTCCACTGAAAAGGAGTAGATTTGTGTATCATGACAGTAAAGGCATTCTATTCTAAATTGGCTCCTCTAAATTGTCGTAAATCTAAATAGCCTTTATATATGGGGAATGTCTAAGAGAGTGTGTACCCAACAGTAGGTTGGCACCCTGTCCTGCGTGGGGTCTGCCAGTGCCCGAAACACCCTCCACCCCCACCCTAGAAAAAAATGAGATGAGATGAGGAGTGTGTTTGTTTGTACTTGTAAAAAAATAATTCTTTTCATCTTACAACAAAATACATTTTAGGAACATGGTAAAGTACAAGTACAAACAATT
The DNA here is from genome assembly GCA_025769995.1 of Xyliphius kryptos. NCBI lineage: Eukaryota > Metazoa > Chordata > Actinopteri > Siluriformes > Aspredinidae > Xyliphius > Xyliphius kryptos. The sequence continues at coordinate 6,616 of JAOUQT010047342.1, forward strand.
GTTGCATCCAGTTCATCACACTTGCTGAAGTGTACATGTGATGTCGTAGCTTTCCACCCAGACATGCAAAGCAGCAGACTCTGAAACTGCAGTTTGGAAGAAGTAATCTGAATCTTCCCTTTAACACGTATTAGTCATTTTAAATGAGGAAACAGAAATGCTGTCCTTTTCACTCAGAGTGCATGTTGGATAATGCAGTACAGATAAATGCGGCATAATCAGCGATTGCACACAATACAGGAAACTCACAGCTGATCCTGCTCCAGTGAAGTACCTAAATTATCCAAAATTCAGGTTAATCTCAGTGGTACTAAGATTTAGACCAGAAATAATAAATGCTAAAACAGGACAAGAAAAAAAAAACAGACAAACTGGTTCCTTTACAACAATTTGTGTACACTGTACACTTGACTTTGTTTGTAATTTGTACGTCCTTAGGAAATGTGGACTGTTAGCAAATGTGCAAGGTTTGCAGCGCCCAGAAAATTATGGTTTTTAATTTAGTTATTATGTTTTTGGGACCGTACTGCTGAAAACAGTGGCGTTATCACAGAAGTTATCTTTAGCATGTTCGTTTTTAGTACAAGTTTCCTGGTGTATTAATGCAGGCAAATCAGTTTGCATAAAACACCAGTAATAATTATTCATCTAATTAATGTAACAGTATAGCAACATTAAACATGAGGTGTGTAAGATGGAGGTAAGCATGATGTGATGAGATGTAAGTGAGATAACCCTGCAACCACTTATCACACACCACACCTCTTCTAGGAAGCAGAGTCATCTCTCTAATCTCTGAGTTTCTGGTTATAGAGTAATGTTCTGCTCAGGTTTGAGTGTATGGGAATGTGAGACAATGAATACAGCAGCACTGAGGATCTGTGTGAGTGCGAGCGCATGCGTGTGCTCGTGCTTCTGCGTGTGTACGTTACAGGTCTGAGAATCAGGGTGGGGGATGGGAATGAAATAAGGAGTAAGATTCTGCTCTAGTGTAATGTGCAGGCAGATATTCTTTTTCTGAACATCTGATCATTTTCTCTGCATTCATCAGTCACATTGTATTATTTAGTACATCTTTTGGGTTCTCTTCTTTAGCGTAAGCGTGCTAATGAGCTAACTAGTTCTGCTCAGCAAAGCAATATAATGTGTGTGCGTGTAAAAGAAGGAGAGGTTCAGCTGGGTTAGTCCATGTCTGTTTTACATCTAGTAGCTTTTATTACCTAAAGCAGGTGTACCCACACATTTTTTAAGATCTGACATCTACTTTTTCCAGTGGACAGGCCATCGTGATCTACCACATCTAAGCTTTAATATTAAAACCTTTTTACACATCGTGTTGATATTATTCCAATACAAGGCCATCCAATAAACAAAACACTTTTCATTTAATGATTTGCTTTGAATGAAGTGTGGACAGTAGCTGCTGATACCAATTCTCAATCAGGCTTCCAAATGGTCTTGAGTGATGGTGGACAGATATCTGGACTTATTATTTTGTTATTTTCATGTGGGGCAAAATGCTGATTTGTATAAGAAGTTTGATCCAAAAAAGTGCTGCCGAATTATGTGGCACATTTTAAAATGTTTTGTAAGAAAATGTGCCACATAAGCTTTTTCATTCAATTAATGTATATGTACATTAGTTGCTGTTTGACAAATATTTATATGAAACATATAAAAACGTTACTCTTACACTTGTAATATTTTATTTTTTTTCATTATCTTCCTTTTATTCCTTTTATGAGGGTCGTTGGGGGGGTTCCCCATGCCCATCCAGGGGACAACGTTTTGGGCGCTGGGCAGATACACCCAGGACAGGGTGCCATTCCATCGCTGGGTACACACTCACTAACACAGTCACACACGCCTACACAGACTATACAGGGCAATTTAGAGCATTAAATTTACCTTCGTGTTTTTGGAATGTGGGAGGAACCCGGAGGAAACCCACACAGACACAGGGAGAACATGCAAACTCCAGTGAAGTACCTAAATTCGCTGAGAGGCGAATGTGCTAACCACTAAGCTACCTGTGCCGCCCTTGTAATATTTTATTTAGACATACATGAAACTTACAGGGGATGCTTTTCTAGAAGTAACAAGAAGTACAGGGTATAACAACAAGCAGAACCAATAAGCCAACAGCATTGCATGTCCATTGTGAACCCTGACCTGGTATTCATGTGACAAAATTAACCAATAAAAAAACTCACCGCCAGTTCCATTGCAAAAAATAATGAATAAGTACAAATCACCAGCAGGCGAAAGAAAATTGTCATAAACAATTGGAAGTATATAAACAGCGATCCACCAATGTGCACTGTATTCAACGTTTGACCTAGCTACACATAAACTAGCTACACTGTGGATCCTGTGGCTTATTCATCTCTGTTAATGTAAAAACTTAGCAAATCAGAAATGTAAACAAATAAAGTAGCAGGTTTCATCAGTCTGCTGTAAGATAGTGTTGCTAACTTTGACCACATGGTAATGAGTAGAAATATCCAGTATTTTAAAACGGGTAGTTCCGTTCCTTTTAATCTGAGCAGTTACTCAGGGTTGTGCATTATCTATACTAATAAAAGTCAAAGCCCTCACTCACTGACTGACTCATTACCAATTGTCCAACTTCCTGTGTAGGTAGAAGGCTTAAATTTGGCAGACTCATAAGCAGGTTTCATTTTAAAATTCTACGCATAATGGTTAACAAAGTTCACCATTTTCAAGAAATTTGGTACATAGTTTTCCTGCGCTAACCAAAATTGATGGATGTATTGATGCCACTGTCTTCTGCCATATTAAATCAATAAGGCACTTGAGGGCGTGCATTATTGTGAATTAACCACGGAAGAGAGGTGTTATTCCCTTGGTTTATTTACAATAATGTACAACCTCAAGTGACTTATTGCTTTTAAACGGTTACCAACACACTATAATATGAAAAACAAAGGTTGAGTCATAAATGCATTTACTGAAAGCAAAATACACCCTGGTAAACTAATAAATTCTCTTTCCGCGACATAATCTAATCGCATAATCCAAGATTTTCTTTAACAAACACTGTCATTTAGTGGCCAAATTCCAGAACACATTTTATGAAAAATTTCAGGAGGACAATATATTTTATATCACACATTTATATGAATGTGAAGCTGTCAGAGGTATGATTTATTGTAAATAATGTCACGGCTAGATAAGCGGGTCAGCCAATCAGATGTAAGGACCAGGACTACCCGTTTTTATAATGATCTTCACGGCATTGAGCGCATAATGAATTTTCTTATTTATCGTACAACGGGTTCTACCGTGATGCAATGGTATTTGGCTAGTTGTAAATAAATCACGTGATTTATTAACAATAATGCGCACCCTCTCATGCCTTATTGCTTTATTAGTATAGACCTATTAGACCCAACATAACTCAGAACAGTATATTTAATACAAAGAAATGCTGTTCAAAAAAAGCATGCTCAACAACCCATTCCTGTTTACTCCTTTACTTTTGTGTTTGCTAATACTATTTTATAATTAATAGTTTATTTTAGGTTAATCAAAAAAACATGTGAATGACATCATAACATCCTTGGCAATAAACACATAAATTGCCATCTTTTTATTAAACTCAATTCATTTGTGTGCAATGCTGGAGCCTATCCCAGTGCTTATTGTGCAGCAGATGGAAAAACACCCCAGACAATTCAGCAGTCAATTGCAATGCGGACACTTTCACACCTAGGTGTAAGTTAAGTTCCTCCAAATGAATCAGACTGTCATGTTTGGAAACCCTTGTAGTCACTTAGCTATCATGCAGCCCACTTGGGAATCAAACCCAGTACCTCATTACAGTAAGGCATTAGTGAGCTACCCGCTGAGCCAGTGTGCAGCATTTTTATGAAATTCATTTATTTAAATGAATTGTGTTTACGTTGAATTATTATTTTGAAGGCCATGCTAAAGGTCTGCCTTCGAGTCAATTAATATTTTTTTTTTTATTTTATTTTTTTATAAATAGATTGATTGCACAAAACACACTTAATTATGAAGTATTGAGGAAGAGACTTAAGGGTGTTTTCTGGAATAATTTTTTATTTTATTTTATTTATTTATTTATTTTTTTTTTTAAAGAAACCTATTTTGTGCAGCTGACCCTGGAATGGTGCTAAGATTTCTGTCATTACTGAAGTGCCATTACAGTGAGCGGTCACATCAACACCATACCAATACCGATGTGTACCAACACAGCTAAGAAATAAATTGATATTGAGCCATTTCTTTTTTACAATTTTGCATTTTTTTAATA
>JAOUQT010047350.1:0-10915 GCA_025769995.1 Xyliphius kryptos
TGTTTCAACCCTGTGTTCTGACCCCAACCAAGTTGGGATACCTGTAAGTCGCTTTGGATAAAAGCGTCTGCTAAATACCTAAATGTAATGTAAATGTAATGTCAAGGGAAAAAACTTCAATAACGTTCCCCAAGCCTAAGAAATCCCCTCAGTGATGGTTTTCATTGTGCATCTGATCTTTAAATAAAGAAATTAAGCAATGCCCCTTAACCAATGATTATACATTGGTGAAAAGGACTGCTTTCATCTAAACAAGATTCAATGTTTTGCCAGGAGTGTAGAGAAAGCCATTACATTGGAATATGGAGCACAGCGTTTCCAGGCGATAACCCAAATAGAGCAACCAAAGGGCAGGATTTGATGAGTTCATCCAAAATTGTGGGAAAACTTTTGAAAATTGCCAAACATTTGTAATGATGGGGCAATATTTGTAATGAATCACCAATGGTTCCATGGCTATAGCAAAAAGTAGAGGAGAAAGTGGGCAACCCTGTCTTGTGCCCCATTCAAAAAATAAGTATGCAGAATGGGACTCTGTGTACACTGAGGCATCAGGGAAGTATTGGAAAGTATAGAAAATTCCAAAAACTTTTTGGATTAAATAATTCTTTAAAAAAAAACTGTTCTAATAACACAGGCTGTGGATTTGATTCCAAAATGTAAAGGGCAGAATAAAAAAAGGGTAAATTAGTATGGTCCCATTTGACAAGCATATTCTAGAAATAAAGTTTTGTGAACAATGTTGCTTCAGCTTTAGATGGTTTATCTCCATGTTCATAAAAATATTTTGAATGTAATTAGAGCAGCATTCGTTCATCTTATTCAGTAGAAAGCAGATTGAAATTTTGATTGGAGCTTGACTATCTTTTTATAGACCATTCGATCAGCTAGTGGCATAAATTGCATCTAGCTTCAAAAGCTTAGTTTAAATTTTAGAATGTCTAATCCTGTATTGGCGATTTTTAAAGAATGTATAAGAAATTATCTGACAACATAAGTAGGCCATAGAGTGTTTCCAAACCACAGTTGGTGTTCGAGTGAAGCAGTAAAACAAAATCAGGCATTTCTATTTGATCATTATAGAAACACTTCTAGCTGTAGAGTTACATTTATTATGATCCCACATTCTCTCTTTGCTCCTGTGGAAAGCGGTCGCAGATTCCGTCTCTATGTCCTCCTTTATCTTGCTTGGCTTTTGTATCTTGTCTTTAGCACGGCTCTCAGAGCAGCTATCACAAACCAGAGGACTTGCTGCAAAACTGTCACTGATCTTCAGTGGCGGTGTGTAAACTAAGCTACTCCAAAAGGCTTTGCTAGTGTCCTTGTGAAATGCCCTCCTTCTTCTCCTCTGGACTTTAGTTTCTTTCCTGATATTGAACATGCTTTCCAGACAAGCTTATTTTTGATCTTCACAGGTCTGTGTGTGCATGCATGCAGACTGTTACAGCCTTGAAGCCCTTGTTTATGTTATGGTTTATCTGTGCTTGTCTTAACCTCCTAGGACCTGGCGTGGACAAAAACGCATGCTATGCCAATAGTTCGGGTCTTAGGAGGTTAAAAGGGGGTGTCCCCAACCCAAAGATCACTGTGACTGAGCTTCAGAGATGCAGTAGGGAGATGAGGGAAAGTTCCACAAAGCCAACAATCACTGTGGTCCTCTGCTGGTCGGGGCTTTACGGCAGAGTGGCCTGACAGAAGCCACTGCTGAAGGACTCCCAGACTAAGAGAAATAAGATTTTCTGGTCTGATGAGACGAAAATTGAACTTTTTGGCATTAATTCTAAGCGGTATGTGTAGAGATAACCAGGCACTGCTCATCACCTGCCCAACACAATACCAAAGTAAAACATAGTGGTGGCAGCACCATGTTATGGGGATGTTTTTTCAGCTGCAGGGAAAGGACAACTGGTTGCAATTGAAGAAAAGATGAGTGCAGCCAAGTACAGAGAGTTCTCAGGACCTCAGACTGGGCCAAAGGTTCAACCAAGACAATGAACCTAAGCACACAGCTAAAACAACAAAGGAGGGGCTTTGGAACAACTATGTGACCATTCTTAACTGGCCCAGCCAGAGCCCTGACCTAAACCCAATTGAGCATCTCTGGAGAGACCTGAAAACGGCTGTCCACCAAAGCTCACCATCCAACCTAACAAAACTAGAGAGCAATTTGTGAAAATGTCTATATTTCAGTATTTTTCTGTCAAGATATGGTGTTGAGTGTACATTAATGAGAAATAAAATGAACTTTTTGATTTAAATGGCTGCAAAAAACAAAGAGAGAAAAATTTAAAGGGGTCTGAATATTTTCTATACCCACTATATACAGTCCTCTAATATTGGAGTAATAATACTTAAAAGGGGGAAAAGTTAAGTTGTGGTCAGTTGTCGGAACATGATTAATTAGCCAAGTTACTTGATGTAGGGGAAATTTAAGTTTCTTAAAAAGAGGTTGCATATGCCACACAATCAAACCGATGTACAGTTCCTTTATGACTCAGAATGAGCATAGCTGGACATTGTATGCAAAACGTAAGACTGGCGTCATGAAGACTGGTTTTAAGCGGCTTAAATTCGTTTTTGGCGCCTCTGAAGCTCTGCAGAAACGTTGGGAAAAATATGTACTTTTTTTTACCTTTAGAGGAAAGTTGACCTTGGCTCTAGATAGACAAAGAATGGTTTCTTTGTCCAGAAAAGTGTAGGAACTGCACCATCATGGGTCAAAAGAAACCGCCCGGCTGTGGTTTGGGTATTGGAGCTCAATGTGCTTGCTTAATGTCCGGAGATTGAGGAAATTTATCGCAAGTTCAGCAAAAAAGGTGGACATAAAAATTGTAGGGTGTGAATTTTCAGTGCCTTCAGGAATGCGTATTATCAGAATATCACTCAGTCAAAATCAATTCTCAAGGTCGGTCAATTTAATTTTTAGATATTTATTCTCGACAGCTTGGCGCGTTGTTGATGTTTGCAATAAGGGAGGTGTGTGATAAACATTGTTCACTAATAAATTCGGATCTAAGCAAAGAAATCTCATCCTGTAGAACCTCTTACAGTAAGGCCGGCATATCTCTGTTTTAAGCTGTTTAGCAGGTGTGGCAGACGGAGTGTCCTTTGTGCCAACTGAATTAGCATCACTTGTTTCGTCAACACTAGTCAGGACACATTTGCGTTTTGGCATTCTGTGTGTCGGGTTTAAATCTGTATAAACTTAAAGTACGGAATATAAAAACAGAAACTGTTAGCTTCACGTATATAAATAAGTAAAAACTTTACAGAGCCGCTCCCGGCGTACGCCCTACTTCACACAAAGCAAGCCGGAAGTCTGACTTTTTCTTTTTATGTTTCTCTGTCTCTTGTGCTGTTTTAAAAGCTCTTAACGTGATTTTCACACAACAAACTTTTATGGTGCTCTTGGTTTTATATATGTCAAAAACATAAGTTTAATTGTCAACTGGTGAATTTTATACTAGGACAGAGCAAAATGGCTGTATACATCAGCAAAAAGAAAAAAGTGACACAAATGGCTTAGGATCTTCAGCCGGCCGGTCAAATCAACTTTTACAAATGTATGAAGGGCATTGACACTTTTAAATCAGTGTGGTGCTGTGGGGAAGCAGTGTGCTCGCAGAATTGACTTAAATATGTGTAGACATTTATTTCTTTAAGTAGTTTTCTTTTACTGCCCATTGTAATTTACTTTTGGGTAAAATAAATCTTGTTGAAAATAAAAAAAAAACAAAAAAAAAAAAAAAAAAAAGCGCTCTCTATCAATAAGAAGGTAAACACAGAACACTGAGCAGATCTGTAGTTTTTTAGTTAATTACACTAAGTATCGCCACTTATGCCAAGTCAACACCACAAAGATCATAGCCTTACCTGGTTTAGTGGCTGGGCTGATATTTACTGACATCTGGATAACCATGCAGGTGTAACAGTGGCCCTTACAAAGTGCTTAACAGTGTAAAATGTATCACTTTTAACCCTCTCCACTAAAGACTTATAAAAAAAATATGTGTTTTATGTTCTGGTCTGGATATTTTTGGCTTCGCTCTGATTAGAATGCTTTTATTAGAATATTAAGGTGTCAGGTGATACAAAGTGTTAACTTTCATTGAGCTAGATAATAAAGCTGTATTGTGAACTTACATTTAACAAGAAAACCTTTTCAAGAAAATACAACTTTAAACAGAAATATAAAGACTAACCATATCACTGATTTCATCTGTGATAAAGATACTGAAATACAGAGAAAAAAGCTCATGATGCAACCTATAGCACTGCTTGATCCATCTGCAGGGACACTGCTAAATGAGAGGTCTAATAGATTACACATCACAAAGCACATGTAAATACCACACTCACCTCCACGACTAAAGGTTCCAGGCACATCCTCTTTAGTGCCCATAACTTGCTTCATGAGAGCTCCAATTTTAGGTTGTCTCAGTTTGTCTGTTAATTCTAACACAAAGAAAAAAACATCAGTGAGACACATGATAAATGTAAATAAATGTAAGTTCACAAGTTTGGGGTGGGTTGGGTACTCTCTCATGGTGCCCGACTGAGCCATCCCCAAAAAAGCTAAATGGGTCCCTCTTCCCATGGACTCACCACTTGTGGGAGGGGTAGTAATAGATGTTTGGTACATTATGGATCGGGCAGTAGCCAGAGGTGGGAGCCTTGGTGTCGCGATCCTTGGATGCTAAAACTGGCATCCGGAACTTACAACATTACTTCACTAGCAGGAAAGGAGCCTGAGCTGGTGCGGTAGGTCGAGAGATACCAACTAGATATAGTTGAGCTCACCTCAACGCACAGCTCGGACTCTGGAACCAATCTCCCTGAGTGGGGCTATAGTTACTGGAGTTGCCCATGGCGAGGCAAGTGTGGGTTTTCTCATAGCCCGGCGACTTGACGCATGTAAGTTTTTTTTTTCCAGTGGACGAGAGAGTAGCTTCCCTACGCCTTCGGGTTGGGGAAGAGGTTATGACTGTGGTTTGTGCCCATGTGCCGAATGGCAGTTCAGAGTACCCAGCCTTCTTAGAGTCTCTGGGGAGGGTACTAGAAAGTGCTCCCTCTGGAGACTCTGTTGTCCTCCTGGGGGACTTTAACGCTCACGTGAGCAATGACCGTAAGACCTAGTGAGGTGTAATTGGGAGGAACGGCCTCTACGATCTGGACCCAAGTGGTGTTAAGTTGTTGGTCTTCTGTGCAAATCACAGGTTGTCCATCAAGAACACCATGTTTGAGCAGAAGGGTGTCCATAAGTGCACATGGCCGTCAAGCTGGCATATGGGACTTCAGAAGCAGTTGACAGGTGTTGACAAGCCAAGCGATCCGCAGCTTTATGCGTCACAGAGGCAAAATCCCGGGTGTGGGAGGAGTTCAGTGAGGCCTTGGAAAGTGATTTTCGGTCTGCTCCAAAAACATTACATTTACATTTAGTTATTTCGCAGACACTTTTATCCAAAGTGACTTACAAGTATCCCAATTTGGTTGGGGTCAGAACACAGGGTTGAAACAGGACCCTGGAGCAATTAAGGGTCTTGCTCAAAGACCCATATTGGTAACTTCAGTAGACCAGGGATTTGAACCCCCAACCCTCTGATTGATAGTTCAACACTAACCACTGAGCTACCCCTCCCTCCCATTCAGGCAAGCTGTCAGACGACCCAGGAGAAGAAAGCAGTGTGTCACTAACAGTATATAGTGGAGGTGGTGCACTGTTGACTTCGACTTGGGACATCATTAGACAGCAAAAGGAATACTTCAAGGACCTTCTCAATCCCACCAACACGCCCTCCAGAGAGGAGGCACAGCCAGAGGACCCGGGAGGAGGCTTGTCCATCACTGAGGTTTAAGTTGCTATTTTTTTACATTGCGTGGTCATCGGGGGCAGTGCCTCTGGACTGGCAGACTGGGGGGGTGGTGCCTCTTTTTAAGAAAGGGGACCGGAGGTTGTGTTCCAACTACAGGGGAATCACACTCCTCAGCCTCTCTGGTAAGGTCTATGCATTTTTACTGGAAAAAGGAGACCAGCTGATAGTCGACAGCACCTCTAAATTTGAGACCATGGTTCTTCTGAATCGGAAAAGGGTGAAGTGTTCTCTCTGGGTCAAAGACGAGCTCTTGCCTCAAGCGGAGGAGTTCACGTATTTCAAAGGTCTTGTTTACAAGTAAAGATATAATGAAGCGTAAAATTGACAGGGGGATCATCGCAGAGTCAGAAGTGATGTGGACTCTGGGCTGTTGTGGTGAAGAAGGAGCTAAGCCACAAGACAAGGCTCTCGATTTACCAGTTGGCCGACGTTTCTACCCTCGCAAATGCCAGCGGCACAGTAAGGATGCCTCCTGAGTGCTTCCCCTGGGAGGTTTTTCAGGCAAGTCTAGCTGGGAGGAGACCTCGGGGAAGACCCAGCACATTTCCCCAGTTGAGCTGGTAGAGATGTATGGGGAGAGTGAGGTCTGGGTTTGCTGCTCCTGCAACATAAACTTCAGACAAGCAAAAGATAAATGAAGGATGGATTGTTTTTTACAAACAGCACGTCGTCCCAAAGCAGCTTTAGAGTGTTTCAAGCCTAAACTCCCAACGAGCAAGATGGCGGGACAGTGGCAAGAAAAACCTCTCAGGTATTGTTTACAATGCACTAAAATAAACAAATTCACATTAAACAGATTAGATTACAATTTACATTACAATTTAATTATAATGTAAGACGATGCTCAAGAGGTGGAACCCGGCAGAGTATGTCGTTTGTGATGAAATGGGGGGGGGTTAAACAGCTTGATTCCATTTACAGTACATATTCCACATACATCTTTATGTCATAACATCAATTAAAACCTTTAAAAAGCTTAAATAGTAACAAAATAATATACTATTATTTGGTTTAGTCATTTTGTTTGGTTTTCCCTTAGTGTCACCATCTGCCATTAGTATTTTCAGTTCCTAGCTTCTAGTTTTGGCCTTGTGTTATTGTTTCGTGGGGTCGTGTCCTTGTGTAAAAGCCAGTTTATGTCCGCCAGTTTCCCACAGACAATCAGAACAATTCAGGTGTTTTGTAAATGAACTAGAGGCTGTAGCATTTGATATCCTGTTCTACATTTTAGATCTGCCATCATGCATCCAAATTCCATGTCAGTTTTTTTATTGTTTATTCACTGGTTAATAGAAAAAAAAAAACTAATGGAAAACATTTGGATTTAAAACTGTAATATAAGCATGAGTGTGCATTAAAGATAAATGAAATGTTATTTCCAATTATACAATTGGTAGTTCTAGTCCTTAACTTTGATTGTCCAGCTATGACATTTTGACAATAATACATCTCTGACATTCTTCACATTTGTATCAATGTTCGACTGTTTAAAAGTTATTTAATTTGGACTCTAGAGTTTTCACTTTAAAAACAGATCTAGATTATGTTGTGGAAGACCAGTTAATTTATCTTTAAATAAACAAATTTATAAATAAAACCTTTTTTTTAATTATTCTGTGTATGTAATCAATTTACAAAAGTAATGTCACTTGAGGTTGTGCATTATTGTGAATAAATCACAGAAAAGAAGTGTAAATAACGACACCTTTCTCTTGTAAATTATTCACAATAATACACTCGCTTTCATGCCCTAGTGCTTTATAAAATTATACTAAATTATATGATATTAAATTATACTATGTCCAGCTGGACAAAATACAAAAACAAAAAGCTCATCACTTACAGTGACTGACTAAAATCTTAATTGCAATGCTGACCTGAGGTGCTCATGTGAGCAGAAGTAAAGCCGCTGAGTGTGTTTCGTCCGCTGGCCTCACTGTATGAAGGCATGGAGTTTATGATGGCTTGCAGGTACTTTTCCTGCTCTAGACTGGTGGAGTCAGCTTGAGATGGACCTGAACACAAACACAAAAATACACATATACCCACCCGGTTCAAACAGAAACATACACCAACAGCCATTCTGTCCTGGGTGTATTTGCCCAGCGCCTAAGATGTTCTTTCCTAGATGGGCATGGGGAACCTTCTCACGACCCTCGTACAGGATTAAGCGGAAGAAAATGAATGAATGAATAATCGCATTTAACAGTTACAGCAGCACTGTTATGTTGTGATCCACTGATACTACAGCGTGGCCCACGAAAATGCAATATATCCAGGCGCTTTACTTTGAACTGGAAGAGGTCGGACATATCCCTTTCCACTCAATTTGCAGGCAAGGCGACACAACATAGCCAGATGGATAATCAGCAGATGGGTGGAAGGGGATTGACCTTCTCCAATTCAGAGTGAGGTGTCTGCTGGATTTATGAGGCTGTTTTTTTGTTGGCCACCCTGTAATTACACAAATAACACACCACTACATCAGTGCTTAGACTGTTCACCCAACCAAATAAGAATCATCACCAACTGAAATATGATTTGTAGACATAAAAGTGAATATATTTTGTAAGTGAAACAGCAACATTAGTGTAAAAAAGAAACTAATGTAGTGGACCTAATAGATTATCCAGTAAGAGTAGATACACAAATTACCTTATTAGGGAAAACCCACATAAAATACCCCTAGCAGGGGTGTTCAACTGGTCTTAGCACAGAACGTTTCTCAGAGACATTAAGTTGCAACCCAATTGTATAGAATACAAGCCAAACACATATATTTAAGAAACTGAAAAACCAGTCCTCGATGAACGAAAATCCACGTTTAAAACTTATTATATATATTTGTTATATTTGCATTTTACCATTTTGCCTCAGAACATCATCACAAATTTAAAAAGAAGGGTAACAGGCAAACGAATTATGATAAACATAGCAATGAGAATGCTGCGCGTGTCTGACGTGTGCATCCATCTCTCTATTTTTCAAAAATTAATTTCAAAATTAATTCATTCTAGAGACTTCAAATTATGATAAACACATTTTAGAGAAAACAATTGTGCTGTTCATTACTAAAAAACTAAAAAATAAATAATATATACAGTATATTTTATTATTTTGTAAATAATGAATGTAAAAAGAAATGTAAATAGCAAATAGATAATCTGTTTTGTAAGCGTATTTAATGCTTTTTCGGTACATTAACCTTCTTTATTGCTTTTTTTGCCACAATGAAACTTAACGTCTTTCTGCACATGCAGCCTATTTCAGCGTTTTAATCCTATTCTTGTATTTTATATTGTTTTTTAATGTATTTTTTTAACTTTATTGTGTTTTTGGTCTTTTGCTTGTATGGGCTGCTGGCTCATACTGATGCCTAATGTATAATGTTAACTTTTATTTTGCAAGGGTTACTTAACTAGCAGATTTGCAGGTATTATTTGAGTTCTGGATGATTTTCAGCACTACATAAAAAGTGATTTGGTGGTGGTGGCATGTTATTGTAAGTGTATCCATCCAAAGTCGATTATATTAGACTCAACTAACTTGTTACTCCAGCATGCAGACATACAGGGGTTGGACAGTGAAACTAAAACAACTGTCATTTTAGTGTGGTTGGTTTCATGGCTAAATTGGACCAGCCTGGTGGCCAATCGTCATTAAAAGCAGTAAGAGCAGAGTGTGAAGGTTTACTTAGCAGTGTAAGAGCACAATTTTGTTCAAAATATTGCAATGCACACAATATATAAGTGACATACCCGAGTTCAAACGATTGGTTTGATAAACTTAAATGTGAAGTTGTGAGGTGTATCTAAGAAGGCGGCGCGCAACAGTGCAGCGGCTTCTTACGCTCCCGGAGAAAACACTATTTTAAACTATTTTCACATCGGCGAAAAACCTAACTCCACGCGAATCTCGCGTGTGAAATAGAATAAATACGATTTACTCACGTTTAAGGACAGCATGGCAACGGCATTTATGGATAATAACCTTAGAGCCACGCTCGGACGACTGCAGCTGCTTCGGACACCGGCATGGCAGAGCGCAGCACAGCGGACAACAGAGAAAAGAAAACGTTGTGAGTGGCGACAGAAAAGGGGGAGGCATGTTTTAGCGAGGCTTAGAGCCAACGCGGTTCGCCTCCCGATTCCATCGCTCTTTCTCTCCAATGTTCGCTCGCTGGAGAACAAACTGGAATTACTGTGCCTACGATTATATGTCTCCGTTGAAATGAAAAACTGTAACGTGATTTGTCTCACGGAGACGTGGACTCAAAAGCACATTCCAGACTCTGCATTCCAGTTGCCCGGTAGACGTCTCTTCCGTGCGGACCGCAACCGGCAGTCGGGAAAAGCCCGGGGCGGCGGCTTGTGTGTGTACATAAACGAAGGTTGGTGTACGAACTGTGTGTTGGTAAACACTCACTGCTCTGAAGCTACAGGACAGCTGACTGTGAGATGTCGTCCACATTATCTACCTCGCGCGTTATCTACGGCGGTTTTCGTTATTGCTGTGTATATAGCACCGGATGCTAATGCTAACAACGCACTGGAGGAGCTGCACGACAACAACAGCTCGCTCCAGAATAAGCATCCGGAGGCGTTTTATGTGGTGGCAGGCGACTTTAACTACGTAAACCTGACGAGCACGCTGCCGAGGTTTTACCAGCACATTAACATACCAACGCGGGGAAATAATACACTCGATCGCGTTTATACAAACATCAGAGGCGCATACAAGACCGTCCCCCGCCCCCACCTCGGGCTCTCCGACCACATCTCCATTTTGTTGGTCCCTGCTCACCACCCCCTGCTGCAACGCTCCAAACCAACACAGAAAACAATCACTGTGTGGCCCAGCGGTGCCGATGCCATGCTGCAGGACTGTTTTGAATGCACAGACTGGCAGGTCTTCAGGGACGCTGCTGATTACGAAGGAGAACTAAATCTGGAGGAATACACATCCGCCGTCCTCGGATACATCAGCAAATGTGCGGAGGATGTCACCACCACCAGGACTGTGACCTGCGACCCGAACCAGAA
>JAOUQT010047359.1:0-10914 GCA_025769995.1 Xyliphius kryptos
AAATGTTAATCGGCTGTTCAAACAGATGGCTGCTTTACGAAATTCATTTAAAAAATAATTTAGACCTTTGAGCACTGACATCATCACCACACCCTCCTAACGATCTGATTATTTACGATGCATTTGGTTCCTGCAGCAGGTGGTTCATAATGGTAAAGGTCCATAATGGAGGATCAGGAGAACCTCTGTATGACCTCACAGAGCTGTAAGAAACACGATATGATAGTCAACATGAGAACTGCAAGTGCTGATGTTAGGAAACTATAATCTCCAGCCATGGAGTGTGTAGATAATACAGACTAAGATTAAATAGATTCATAATTAATATTTAATATAGATCGGCCCCTGAGTGTATCTGTCCAGCGCCCGAGACGTTCTCCCCTGGATACCCCCCGGCGACCCTAATAAAGGAATTACTGGAAGATAATGAATGAATATTTAATATATTTAACTACATTATAAAAAGGTAAAAAAATTAGCTTAAAGCCTTAAAAGTCAAAATGATGATGTCACCTGACATAAAAGCATTAAGATTTTAGAGCAACAGTTAGGAAGACATTTATAGAACTAAAGGTTACTATCCGTATTCCCCATTCTCTGATATCACCAAGTGAAGGAATCCATTTATGGGGTACATCCATAGTACATGAGTTAAATACCTTTACCCCATAGCTAAAAAA
Source organism: Xyliphius kryptos (assembly GCA_025769995.1). Taxonomy (NCBI): domain Eukaryota; kingdom Metazoa; phylum Chordata; class Actinopteri; order Siluriformes; family Aspredinidae; genus Xyliphius; species Xyliphius kryptos. The sequence goes on from JAOUQT010047359.1 coordinate 681, forward strand.
GAGCTTGAATAATTTATTACACATTCAAAGACAAAATCCTGTCTGACTCAATACCTACAAGTCTGCTTGAAGACCTCCCACATATTACACAGCCTTTATTAAATATTATAAATTCATCCCTTAAAATAGGCTAAAATGTCCCCAAAAACCTAAAATGTGCACTAATTAAACCACTACTGAAAAATCTCTTTGTGGATTGCGGGACTGTAATTGTGCTGGTTGGAAGGTTCAAATCACTGTTCTGAGTCCGGTTCTGAGAACTTCAAATAAATCAATCACTGTGTTTAATAAACTTGAACTTGCTGTTTAGCTGTAAACTATAGTGCAGCTCCTTTTTCATCTCAGCACGTCATAGTCTGCATGCTGCGCACTTACGATCTAAGCTCCACCCCTTAAAGGACCAGCTTGACAGTTTCTTTTAGGCAGCCTTTTCTACAGCTGCCCCAATGTATGTTCTTCCCTTAACAGTCACTTCAGCTAATCTGATCCGGATGTCTGGTCCAGGAACACTTGAGAGACCTTGCCTATAGGCCAAAGGGCTCGGGAAGCTTATTGTTCACAATCATTTCCACATCTCCTACTTGTTGATCAGCTGATTAAGTTTGCCATTTCTGGCGGGCTTGGAGTCCTGGCAGGTAATGCTTCAAAAATGTATTCCAGAAATGGCCGTGCTTCTTTAACAAACAGATTTTTCACTCCAAACTCACCTTCACTAATGAAGTCCAAATAGGTGAAACCTGCCTGTAATCGAATGTACTTACTGGTACTTTATTTCACCTTTAGCACCATACTGACATGATACAGAACCTGCACATTAAAATTAAACACAATTAGTGGAATTTCAATTTTATCCAACCAACCCAAAAAATAAAAATAATAATTACAAAACCCATGCAAATTAATTTGTTTATTTTCTAACCACCCAGAAGTCTCAAGAATTAAGCCAAACTATGTACCCTGGGGAATAAACTGGGGCCTTGTTTCTATGTTGATCAGCGCAAGACTTGTTTCACACACTACATGTTTAATCTGTTGGTCAACTTGGCAGTTGATACCCAAATACATATTGGTAAGTGATCAGGCCAGTAGTGGCGCAAATTCTGTGCAATCTCCACCTATGGTAAGAAGCGTGTAATATGATTTACAGTGCCTTGCCAAAGTATTTGGCACTCTTTTCGACCTTTTGCCATATTTCATGCTTCAAACATAAATATATAAAATTGCAATTTTTTGTGAAGAATCTACAACAAGTGGGACACACCCATGAAGTGAAACAAACTTATTGGATATTTTAAACTTCTTTTTGAAATAAAAAAACTGAAAAGTGGAGCGTGCAATATTATTCGGCCGCCATGTGTTAAGACTTTGTAGCACCACCTTTTGCTGTTATTACAGCTGCAAGTCGCTTGGGGTATGTCTAAGTTTTGCACATCGAGAGGCGAAATTTTTTTGCCAATTCTTCCTTGCAAAACAGCTTGAGCTCAGACAAGTTGGATGGAGAGCTCTTTTCACAGATTCTTGATTGGATTCAGGTCTGGACCATTCTAAGACCTGGATAGGTTCATTTGTGAACCATTCCATTGTACATTTTGTTTTGTGTTTTGGATCATTGTCTTGTTGAAAGATAAATCTCCGTCCCAGTCTCAGGTCTTTTGCAGACTCAAACAGGTTTTCTTCCAGAATGGTCCTGTATTTGGCCCCATCCATCTTCCCATCAATTTTAACCATCTTCACTGTCCCTGCTGAAGAAAAGCAGGCCCAAACCATGATGCTGCCACCACCATGTTTGACAGTGTGTTCAGGGTGATGAGCCGTGTAGATTTTACGCCAAACATAACGTTTCGATTTTGGTTTCATCTGACCAGAGCAACTTCTTCCACATGTTTGGTGTGTCTCCCGGGTGACTTGTGGCAAATTTTAAACAGGACTTTATATGGATATCTTTGAAAAATAGATTTTTTTTTGTCACTCTTCCATAAAGGCCAGATTTGTGCAGTGTACAACTGATTGTTATGTCCTATGGACAGAGTCTCCCACCTCAGTTGTAGATTTATGCAGTTCATCCAGAGTGATCATTGGCCTCTTGGCTGCATCTCTTATCATTCTTCTCCTTGTTTGAGCTGAAAGTTTAGAGGGACAGCCGGGTCTTGGTAGATTTGCAGTGGTTTGATACTCCTTCCATTTTAATATGATTGCTTGCACACTGCTCCTTAAGATTTTTAAATCTTGGGAAATATTTTTGTATCCAAATCCGACTTTAAATTTTTCCACAACAGTATTTCGGACCTGCCTGGTATGTTCCTTGTTATTCTTGATGCTCTTTGCGCCTTAAACAGAACTCTGAGACTATTACAGAGCAGGTGCATTTTTACGGATACTTACATTCTGGTGGATTCTATTTATCACCATCAGTCATTTAAGTCAATATTGGATCATTCAGCGATCCTCACTGAACTTCTGGAGTGAGTTTGCTGAACTGAAAATAAAGGGCAGAATAATATTGCATGCTCCACTTTTCAGTTTTTTATTTCTTATACAAGTTTAAAATATTCAATAAATTTTGTTTCACTTCACGATTGTGTCCCACTTGTGGGTGGTAAATTCTTTATAAAAAAATAGTTTGAAGCCTGAAAAGTGGCAAAAGGTTAAAACGTTTAAGGGGGCTGAATACTTTTGCAACGCACTGTATATTTATTTTCATGTATTAATTTATTAATGACTACATTTATTATTGATGGACATTCAAAATAGCGTTAAAAAACCCTTTCCCAACCCCTTTTCTTCAGAACACTCTATATAAGGTTTGGAACTACCAAACCCCACCCACTTCTGCATGTGATAATGATAATAATAAGTTTTATTTATAAAGCGCCTTTCAAAGCGCTCAAGATCACTGTACAAGAATACAATAAAAATACAGAAATGCATCTACATAGAACAATGAAATGCAAAATTAATAGTACAAATAAAAAAAAAATAATACAGAAAATAACTAGTACAGTAATAAGTTGACGGGTTACGATAATAGCTATATAAAAGTAGAATAAGAATAAAAAACAAAAACAGAGGTATAAAGGAATAAAATCGAAAGATGATAGTAAAACCCTAAACAGATAATTAATTGATTGCTCACTCAAAAGCTAACTAATAGAAATGAGTTTTTAGTCCAACTTTGAACAATGGTAGAGAATGACAGATACGTAACTCTAACGGGAGCCCATTCCAGAGCTTAGGGCCAGCAACACTGAAAGCTCTGTCACCTCGAGTACGCAATTTTACAGAAGGGACTGTGAAGTGGTGCAAGTTTGAGGAGCGTAAAGTGCGAGTTGTAACATAGCTCTGTAGTAGGCTAGTCAAGTATGTAGAGGCAATGCCAAATAGAGATTTGAAAACCAGCACCGGTATTTTATACTGCACTCGATGTTGTACTGGCAGCCAGTAAAAGTCCCTAAACACTGGTGTAATATGTTCCCCTGATCTTGTATGGGTCAGCACCCTGGCTGCAGAGCTTTGTACATACTTTAATCGGTTAAGAAGCCGGTTTGGGAGACCATGTAATACTGCATTACAATAATCAATGCAAGATGTTACAAATGCATGTGTAATAGTCTCGACAGCAACAGAGGAAAAAAATGGGCGAATTCTTGAAATGTTCTTGAGATGATAAAAGGTAGTTTTGCATATATTTTTTAAGTGAGGCTCAAATGACAGTGTTGTGTAAAAAATGAAACCCAAATTGCAAACCTGAGCAGAAGATACTGTTTGATACTGTTTGTTATGGCAAACAGTATCAAAAGCAGCGGTAAAATCATCACATTCAGCATCCCCTGGTCAGCAGCTAATAACAAATCATTCACCACCTTAACTAATGCTGTTTCTGTGCTATGATGCATATGTTCATATGTGATGAACTTCTCAGTAGGTTTATGTAAACAGACATTTCATAGCTGTGTCACTTTGGTTCCTGAACCATTCTCATTTTTATTAATACCCCTGACAGTGTGTTATAGAGTGATTTCATTCACTATATAATATGGTTTATTAAATATTAATCTTTCTTAAAACCACAAAAATCAGGGAACATAAGCCTGCGATGATCATAGAACAGTCCTGAGCCGATATTCCTGAACACACCTGTTCTTTGATCAGCTGACAAATGACCTTCATTTTGTTATTTACCCAAAGCCCAGCCTACTGTTATATAGAACAGAAAAACTTCAGAGGAAACGTCTGCCTTTAGCATGTATTGACGTTACAATTCCACTAGGGGGCAGAAGATGATGTTAGCAAAAAGAGCTCTGTTTTCCTTCTGGATCATAGTTGTTATGAGACCTGGTTAATCTACACCTTTCCTAATTTGTTTCTGAATTTAATCAGAATGTTTTATTCGTTTAGATCTGATTAATTTAAACCTTTAAATATATTTGAGTTTTGGAACACAAACAAAACATATCTGTGTTTATTTTAAACTGCTCATTATAGGTTTGTCAAATAGTTTTAATAAAATCTTAGTTTACATCATGTGACTTTATTCATTATTAGGAGAATGTACAATCTTAGGAGGAATGGTGTTCGGTACATAATCCTAACTTTTAACATTTCATGCAGAAGATCAAAACTACAGCTACTAAAGTATTACTGTTGCACAAAAAGACATCGCCCATCTCTCATTACCGCACTCATCAGAGAAAAAAAAAGAACAGACAGTACAGTTCAGATACAGTAAATAAAACAGATCAAATGTGAGTCAAAGATTCATTGTCAAAGTGAGTGCTGAAGTTATTAAGTTAGCTGTTTTAAATGTAATATCTCTTACTAACAAATTTTTATTACAGAGCATGAGCTTGATTTTATGCTTTTAACTGAAACTTGGGTTGATGAACGTAGTGCTACAATTGTATTAATGGAGTTGGCGCCTACGAACTTTCATTTTATAAATGTTGCTCATCCCAATAGAAAAGGTGGCGGTCTAACAGCTCTGTTCTGTGATTCATGTTGCAGGGCAAGAAATCTTCAAAAATGGAATTGAAAAAATGTAGGATGAAGATCAAACACTAATAGTGTACCTCATAAAGTGGAGATTCATAAAAGGTAGGCCAAAATTTTAATAATCAGGTATTTTTTTACTAATGGTATATTTTTAAAAAGTTTACAGATATGATTAGTATCCATAATGGTTGGCATTTTATCTTCAGTAACTAAGAAACTTGTTTTCAGTGAAAACATGTTCTGATTTAAACTAGACTCTCAATATGAATTCCATCCAACGAGACTGTCACATCCAGGTGATGCCAGGGTCAAAAAGGGACAAAGTCCCAGGCTGTAGATGGTGGAAAAATGGTCGCAGGGAGACACCGGGTGGGAACAGCCAACACGCAACACAACCCAATGTACCAATAAACAATGTTCCAACAACACACAAGGGGAAGTGCAGGGTTGAAATGCACATACAAAGGTATTCACATGACGAGACACAGCTGACACCAATTACTAAGTCTCATACCCGCACACTCTAGCAGGGGTTGCCGAACCGGAAAAACGGTTATACCGGCATTACCCCCAGAGACCAGAATAGAGTGCTGTTCTGACAGAGACAACAATGCCAAGCAAATATCAAGTGGTTTAATGTATGCTGCGCCAACTATGCTATTTTTTTTATATTTTGATTATATTTTTTTTTACTGTTTTATGTACTTTTCTTTTATTGCCCTATTTTCTTTTTTTATTCATATTTTTCTTTCTCTTAATGCACTACTTTAATTATTTTAATGGATTTTACTATTTTTAACTACACTTTAAAGCACTTTTAATTGCTTCTGTATGAACGGTTTTCCATAAATAAACTTGCCTTGCCTACCTCCATCAAACATGAGAACCTTCTTCTTTAATCATCTCAAATCTGTTCTATGAACCCAAACTAAACTAAATTAAAGTTACGACAGTCTAAAAGGTCAAAGATTTTTTGGTGAACATGACTCCAACTCCACTGTGGGTTTTAATGAACACTTTTATAAAACTTCAGTCCATCTAGTTGTTTTCGGAAGGTCACCTTTACGTTGGTGAAACCATGATCTGCAAACTTCTGCTGGATCTAAAGCACAAAACATGATGTTTATTACTGAATTTAGGATCAGGTGATGATTACAGTACAGCACATGTATCAGAGCTGGAGAAAGTGCTACTAAGGAGGAAATGTACGTTATAAGAGGACATGGTCGAGATAGAAACTCACCTGAACCAGGAGAGCGGCCATTACTGCAGGATCGTTTACATCCTGATTTGACTGAACCTTTATCCTGAGATTTTTCTGTTCTGTAAGTACTGAGTACAGAAATACAAAAAAACATAAATAATATCAGATTTACATTTTTTAATCTTTATTTAAACAATTTGTACGAATAAGTCATTTAACCTGCCTCTGTGACAGATGAAGTAAAATTGTTGGTCACAATTACAATCATCCAGCATATTCTGAGTTAAATAAGCACAATTGTCATATCCATAGTAATTATCAGGCTGTCCAGACCACCATGGGATGTTGGTTGCGTTGGTCTGATCTGACCAAGTCCAACTTTTTCTGTGCAAACCGAACCAACTACTGTCAGTGATAATTCCAGTAAGAATGGAGTTTTCTGTTGAGGTTTTGGCACTGGCGAGGTCAGTATGGAACTGTCTGCAGTACGTCTGAGCATCAAACCAAGTCATATAAGTGGTGTAGTAAATATAACTACTGTTGCCAGTGAACCTTTCTGTAGAAATAAATCAAACACTTATTACAATAAAAGAGAACTTTATACAAAGACAAAACATCAGTGTTTCAAATAAACTGTTTTATTGTTGCAGTAAATATTTATAAAAAGGAGCTTTTTACATTTTAGGCAAACATTAATACAGGCAGATAAACCATGAAAAGGTAAGGAATTTCTTACAGAAACCAGTTAATGGCTTATTTTATCCTCCTGTTAGAAAGCTGTTACAAATCCTCCTATTATTGGGTTTTTAAGAATCACACTGCATCCTGAAAAGTTATATTTAATTTAACATGACTCAGGTGACAGAACAATCCTCATCATTTTGTAAAAAACATGTATTAATAGAACATGCAGTCTTATTATTCTGTGTTTTTGGATCAGGGACAGATTCACCGGAGGTCTCTGCACCTGATGATTGATCTTCAGGCTTAAACATTGTATTTTGCCACTGGCCTCCACTGTCTTTTCATTGTGACTTGTAAATGTTGCATCACTTTTTAAAAAGCAGATTAGTTACCAGAATAATCAAAGAATAAGAATGAATAAAGATGAAAAGAATAAAAAAAGGCAGTCGTGTGTCCTTAATAAACAGGGACATGGAGTAAGGTCTGTACTGTACTGAGGACACTGTCTTAAAGTAAATTTTCATTCATTCATTATCTTCCTCTTAATCATCTACGCGGGTAGCTGGGATTTACAGTCAATTAAATTAAATATTTTAGTGTTTTATTGATTTGATTAAAATGACTCTGACTGCTTTCACATAAAGTGTAACATTACATTCAGTCATTTAGCAGACACCTTTATCCAAAGTGACTTACAAAGTGTTATGGTTGCCATGCAAACCACAAATATGGCTACTACAAACACCACTTCCCATCATTTTTGATCAGGTTCATCAGAGAATTAAAGTGCTCATTTCTGAGTATAATCGCTGCAGAAACATCAGAGATAAATCAAATTCTCAAAGTACATAAATTAGTACGAAACCTTTTCCTTCAGTTTTTATTTTTGTTAAAGTATTTTGAGTTACCCTCCTTATTAGGGGTGCCAACACTTTTTTAAAAACTTTTTCTACCAACATTAAAGTATAACTATATAAACTGTATGGTACAGTCATAGGTTTTTGGTTAGGGAACCAGCCTTGAGACCTGAAGGTCCCCAGTTCTATCCCAGGTACCAACATATAGTCCCCCAGGACAAGGCACCATATAAAGGGTTGTTTACTGCTTCAGGCATCACTTCACTCACTTTAGTATGTGTATTTGGGTTTGTTTCACTGCGTGGATGGGTTAAACGTGTAAGTCCAGTAAACAAAATAGATCACTTTTTCACTTGATAAACCTTAATAGCACATTACTGTTACATTTATGTTCAAATCATCTAAACTCATCTCCTGAATTGAAGTAAATGAAATGAAAGTATTCTTACCATCAAAGCAGATAAAAAAATATTGATAAGTACATGGTACATCGTTCCACATCCCATCAATAAATATGGCAGCACACTCTTCTAGTGCATCATAATTATTCGGTTCTCCAATTGTCCAATTTCTCATGGTTCCTAGATTTTCATCCTCTAAAGACCAGTACCAGCTGTCATTCTGATTGTACAGTCCAACCCAAAAATTCCATGAATACATCATGTTTTGTGTTTGTGATGTAATTAGCATCATATCATCAGGAGATTCGATGGTTGCCAGATCATCATAATAAGTTCTGCAGTAATTCTGAGCATCAGTCCATTTATATGACTGTTGGATCAGATAGAACATATGAGATACAGCAAAATCCACTCCTGTAGATCACAAGTACAGGTCTGTTATCAGCGATATCATTAATGTGTTGGTAAGCTGATCCTAAAATACCTCACTGTGCTTTTCTTCTACTGAGCAGCTCAGTGGGTTTAAAGGGGAACTAAAGCAAGTCTGATTAATCTCCATTGTGTTCTAGCTCACCTGTGAGGAACAGCAGGATGAGGAGATGTTTCTCCATCACTCAGGTCATAATGATCAACTTAGCTTCGGAACAGAAAAAAAAAGCTCTACACAACAAATTTTCTTTAAATTATCAGCTTTTTTTTTTTTTACCAATGGAAGATCTTTTCTGTAGATCTCCAAACAAAACTCTAAAAATACTACTACCAGTAAAGCAGCTGCATTCTGATTGGTTGGCACTGATTTACATACAAATTTCCATCAGCATCATCACTGAACCAAATCAGGTACAGACACCAGACTTGGTGATGGTTATTTCTAGTTATTTTTTATGACATCACCTGTAGTAAACCCTGTAGTATCCTTTATAATATGACATCTATTTGAACTAAATATATTATATAAAGTCAGAGAAAGCCCTCTCTGAAACATTTTGAAGCATTTACTGATTTTATTCTGTTGTCCTGTTGTTTAAATCAGTTCTGATTCTTGTGGTGCTCTTGCATTTGGGAATGTTCTCCCTTTGGTTCCAGCAGGGTTTCTATTATAAAACCTGGTTTTGTTGTGAAACCAACTGGGTGAACTGCTGAAGCACTTTCTTTATTTCCTGTGGGCCAATTTAATGATGTACATGCTGCAGACTCTCCTTTCTAACTTGCATGTGATCATGCATCCTTATTAGAGGAACAGACTAGTTCCACCACATATTTATTAATGTTAACGTTAATGTACACAGACTGCTCACCGCAGCTGAGGGGCATTTGTTTACCTGACGTCAAACTTGTCATGAACATCAGCAGCATTAACATGAACTCTTCATTACTCAAATGAATCTGTAGAGGAGACATTGTTTTAAAAGCAGGTATGTTAATTTTAGCTCTGAGAAACTTGTGTAATAAACTTTCTGTAATGTGATGGATGGTATACGCTCCCTATGGGACCGTCGCGGTCCAGTTGCAGGTCTTTAATTATTTAGTTTATAGTTTTTAGTAAATCTCTTCAGAAGTCTCTTTAGAATAGTAGTGGCAGCTTAGTGGTTAGGGTTTTAGTGGTTAGACTTTTAATCAGAAGGTTGTGGGTTCAAATTCCAGGTCCACTGAAGCTACCAACGTGGGTTCTTGAGCAAGACCCTCAGGCCTCATTGCTATAGAGGACTGTGTCAACCCTGAGTTCAGATTTCAACCAAGTTGGGACACTTGTTGTCGATTTGGATAAAAGCGTCTGCTAAATGACCAAATGTAAATGTAAATCATTCTGCTGGATGCTGGTGGGTCTTTGATTGATGGGATTTTCACTTGACTCTTACTATGCTTCATAAATCCAGATATAAATGTATTTTAAAAACATTTATTTATCATAACACATTAAATAACACTTATAATCTCAAAACTTGTAAACTTGTAGAAAAACATTTAATAAATTAATGTTGTGATTTAGTCTGCATGAGAGTTTTCACCTCAGAATCATTCAAATGTTAATCGGCTGTTCAAACAGATGGCTGCTTTACGAAATTCATTTAAAAAATAATTTAGACCTTTGAGCACTG
>JAOUQT010047369.1:0-21217 GCA_025769995.1 Xyliphius kryptos
TCACATCCACACACTATACAGGATAATTTAGAGCATTCAATTTACCTGGAACCCATGTTTTTTGGACTGTGGAAGGAAACCGGAGAACCCGGAGAAAACCCACGCAGACACGGGGAGAACATGGAAACTCCACCCTGATCGGGATTCGAATTGAGAATCCCCAGTGCTGAGAGGCGAACATGCGAACCACTAAGCTACCGGTTATTTTTGGAGAAATTTTGGAGATATAGTCTGGTTAATATTTTTGGAGAAAAACAACCCGGGGACCCAGGAAGAAACCCATACAAAAACCAGGAGAACATGCAAACTACACATCGAGGCCCGCAATAAAGAGAAATCAGAATGCTAGCCATTCTGACTTACACTCTGAGATGTAATTCCAAACAAATGAGCTTGTAAAAAAAAAAAAAATAGATTATACACATCTAAAAAGGCTCTACTCCAATTACCAACAAAAAATTATTTTCACTACACCTAATCAAAAAAAACGCAGGGTAAAGCACAGAGGAACAAAGATTAAGGGAAATTCCAGAAGGCTTGCTCCCTCATTAGTGCAGATGAAATGTTAGGGTGAATCCCAGAGATGTGTGGCAGGGCCAAGGGAATAAGTGCACTTAACAGAGAGGGGAGGCCGCAGTCAGCGAGCCATTCCGCAGGCCCATCATCAGTCTGCCCGATTTCCCTCACTCCATCAAACAGGCCCCGTCCCTTAAGCCTCAACAATCTCAGAGGGAATAGCAGAGTGTGGCAGAAAGGGCTCCAGAAACCTGAGACTACAACCAATCTCTTAAAAAAAAAGAAAATTCTTACATATGCTAATGTTTTTGTATGCCTTGTCCAAGGTACATGTGATATTGATTTTTTTTTTTTAATGAAGACCAGTGAACACAAATTTTCATGCACATTTTACTACGTACCTTAATCAGTCCTTTAATTTAGGCTTCTGACAGTCAGCACAGAGCGGGTATTATTTGGTTGGTGGACTGTAGGCACTTCAGTGACAATAATGGTGCCGATATGGTCATTGGTTATGTGCTGTTACAATGGGATTGGACACGGTGGTCCTGCTGAAGTTCATTTATTTTGCAGACACTTTTATCCAAAGCGACTTACAGGAACCCCAATGTGATGGTTTGGGACAGAACACAGGGTCGATACAGAACCCTGGAGCAATGAGGGTTAAGGGTCTTGCTCAAGGACCCACAGTGGTAACTTTAGAAGACTTGATTTGAACCCACAAACTTCAGATTGTTAGCCCAACATCCTAACCACTGAGTCACCACACCATTCACCTTATGGTTTCACTTTGTAGATGTAAAAACAGAGCATGGTCGTTATGTTGTTGCACAATTTGTGTTATTTGGCTATTAATCTTTCAGTAGCGGCAGGCTAATGATGTCCGACCCATTCATGCCAGTGCAACACAGCACACTAACTCATCATCACTTTTTCAATGTCACTGCAAGGCGAAGAACTATCTACCACACAAATAATACCCACGCCGGTTTGTCCTGTGGGGGTCTTAACTATAAAAGGACACCAACGACATCATACACAGTAACAGATGAACCAGTTTACAGCAGAAGAGTTGTGAAAGGCATCTGAACCATCTATGGGAAGCACATGGTTTAGTGGTTAGCACAGTCGCCTCTTAGCACTGGGGAGTCCCAATTAGAATCCAAGTCTGGGTGGAGTTTCCATGTTCTTTCTGTGTCTGTGTGGGTTTCCTCCAGGTTCTCCGGGTTCCTCCCACATTCCAAAAACATGGATTTATGATAAATTGAATGCTTTAAATTGCCTTGAATAGTGTGTGTGGCTGTGTGAGTAAGTGTGTACCCAGCGATGGATTGGTGCCCTTTCCTGGGAAGTTCTCAACAAGATCGGCATGGGGAACCCTCCTGCGACCCTCATAAAGGAATAAGCGGAAGATAATGAATTAATCTACACTGGATTGTTCCCACTAGGTGGCGCCACTCACAATTATTTATCTCTATCTTGCTGTATCCTGAATATCTTATCTAGCTAGATTTGTTTCCAGCTGTCTAGTAGTTGTTTCCAACTACTATTTTTTACAATACGTGCATTAAAATAATGTCGCTTCAAAATCTAATCTCACAATTATTTATCTCTATCTTGCTGTATCCTGAATATCTTATCTAGCTAGATTTGTTTCCAGCTGTCCTGCATGTGCAATCGCTCTAACCAACTTCATCGTTGTTAATACCATTGAGAATCAAAACATCAACTGCGCTACTTTAACCTCGCTCTCCTGTCTTTAGGTGAGAGCCACTGTCTATAAGCCATACAAACATCTGTCACCACAGTCCCGTTAAATATTTTAACTGCCCAACTACTATTTTTTACAATACGTGCATTAAAATAATGTCGCTTCAAAATCTAACATTTATCATACATTTAGTTTTGGTTTCAAATAAACCTCATACAGCCAAGGTAATCAAGCCATACAGATTCAGAGCACCCCTGTGAGATAAGTTCAGTACTGCTGTGTTTAAACTGAAATCTGCACACTACTCGTTCCTAATGTTTTCACCTCTAATTTGACTGTGCTTGTTAGTTCCAAAATGAAATAAGCCAAGCGTCCCAGATGCCCCTATAAATAAACATGAATACAAGCCAGTCCCTTCAGAAAATAATACGATGGGAGAGACGGGCTGTGTGGAGAGCTCAGCATTCCCTCACCATCTTGGCCCCCTGCTATTTCTCATCTTTTCCTCTGTATCGCTTTTCTTTCTTTTCTGGCACTTTTCATTTCTTCAGCAGTTCTCCGTCTCCCATGGTTTTAGTCTATTACACTGTCACTCCTTTTATTCAGTGTAAATCACTTCCTAACATTTTGCAACGCAACCACTTTAATTACTTTGTCACTTTTGTTAGACATTCACATTTTTTGACTTTTCACTGACTAATTTTCAAAGCTTTTGTTCGTTTTTTTACTTCATTTCCATATTAAAAAACTTTTTCCAACCTTCTTAATTTTGGACAAAAAGTCCAGTATTGATCTCGTAATAAAGAAAATACTGTGAACAACATCCTCAACAGTCTACTCACGCCAAATCGAAAACAATTTGAATGTGTATGATAAAGTTTCAAATTTAAAACATTTATCAAATAAATAATATATAGCAAAATAATGAATTCCGTTTGATTCACTAGATTTGTTTCACTTGTAAGCAACTAGCCAAAGACCTCCATGGAATCCATGACTGAAGGATAGCTGGAGTTCAATTGGCCAAAGGATAACAAGGTTTGGCTCTACAACCACAAATCCCACAGGTTCATATAAACTTTATGTCCATTAAATAAGGATATCTGCAGTTTAAAACAGTAAAATTGCTTCCCTCCTTATTCTAACTTTACATTTATAGATTAAAGAAACACATATGATTTAATTCACCATTTGCCTCTTACTACAATCTCTGTGCCCTAATCTACCAACCAGATAACAAGAAACCCAGTGTATGTTTGATGTCTGTGCACTCAGACATCACAAAACCAAACAAAAGTTTTAGCTAAAAAGTCATCACACAGGGCACCACCGTGGCTTTAAGTCTGTTAGTGGTAGCATGTTCACCTCTCAGCACTGGGGAGTCCCGGTTAGAAACCCAATCTGGGTGGATTTGCCGTGTTCTATCCGTGTCCCCATGGGTTTTCTCAGAGTTCCCCAGTTTCATCCTACAATCCAAAAAAATGGATTTAAAAGGAATCGGCTCTAAATTGTCCCCGTGTGTCCCAAGCCTGGGAGAGGGTGAGGGTTGTCAGGAAGGGCATCCTGCGTAAAACACTTTGCCAAGTCTAAAATGCGATTTCACCTTGAATAATAAAGAGTAAAAAAATAAAGAAGAGACGTCATCCTGTCACATTTTGGAATTTCACGATCGGACCGGCTCTGAGCTGACCGCACTCACCCATGTACATGGGCACACATATGGACTAAAAGGACTCTGAGGAACATTCTGAAGCTATGCCGAGCTCACCATGCTGCTCATCCACACAGCTCTATTCACAGTAAATAAGTTTTGATCCATTCAGACTTTTATTTATATTTTTATTGGGATCAAAAATCACCAAGCTATTTAAATTGGCAATCACATCACATCACAGTCGACTAAAACGACTAGAACACCGAGAGAACTCTTCCTATGCTGAATCAACACACCCTGACTTCGGTCCTGTACTGTTGCTTTTATTTCAGCACTATATTTGAACAGCGCCTCAGAGATTGCGTGCTCCGTAAAGATGAAATCACCGTCCTCCACCACAAACTCCGACTTAAAGTTCACTAGTTAGCAGATCGGTTGGCAGTTCTTCACTAATTTGATCAAAAGAAACCTAAATAAACGAGAGGTGCCAGTCGGACTTACTATTCGATCGTGACGACGCGATCAAAGCGCAGAACTGGAAATACGCACCAGCGAAGGCTGTGGGTTTTTCCTCTTCATCAGTTAACGGGTTATTGTTGAATATTCCTCTTCACGTATGGGACAGAACCCGCTTCTTGTGCAGGGTTTCTGAACACCATCCCTCCGAGCTCGTGATGGGGGTCTAAGCTCTGAATTGTAGAGGTCTTCCAGGCAGCACGACGCCTGAGCTCACAAGCGAAATTTATTCCGTAAATCTTAGCCGAAGATGCTGCTCTCGTCTTGCTCTCCTCTGCAATGAGTCCACTAACTGCGTGTCTACCCTCTCCCTCCTTCCCTCCCACTCTCTCTCTCCCTCTCTCAGGTGCCTCTTTCTCGTCCAGTAAAAAAAGTGAGCAAGACGCTGACAAGCACACGCGACTAGAAAAAGCATCAGATTAGGACGAAAAGATGGGAACAAGAGAGATGCTGCAGCCTGAATCATCCCGTTCTCCAGAGTACCAGAGTGTACCACCCCAAAACCCAGGAGATATAAGGCTAAATCCAGCACAAAATGCCGTAAAAGCATATGTATGTATGTTAAGACACCCCAATGCAATCATATCCCACCCTAAATACATATCCCCCCCCCCCCCCGGGATACTACCACAACTCTGCAAAGCAGTGTGCACATACATTAGGATTCCCCCTGCTTTACACCTTGTAACCAGATCTCAGTTTGCACTAGTTTTTATCCTAAAAGTGACCATGGTTTGTCATGGGAAGTTTGCATGTTCGCTATGCGTTAATATGCAATAGAAGCTGTTTTTCCTCCAACAGTTTATATGATTGACTACGTTTTTTTTTTTTTTTTTACTATTAAGCTACTAGCCAATAGACTTTCATGGACAAAAATGACTAAAAGCATGAGAAGAAGAGAGATGCTGCATCCCGTTCACCAGCGTACCAGTGTATCACTTCAGATCACAAGCGGTAGTCTGGACTGAGCCCTGCACAAAAAGCCATAAACGCATTAAAAACGGACCTTTATATTTGTGTTAAGAGACTCAAATGCAGCCTCTCCCTCCAATGAGATACTATTCCAACTCTGCAAAGCAGTTTGCACATATATTAGGATTCCTCCTTCACTACATCTTATAAATAAATCTTAGTTTATGCTGGTTTTGATTCTAAAGCAAGTGGCCATGGTTTGTCATGGGGATTTTGCATGTTCTCCCCACATTAATATGCACTGGGAGCTTTTTTTTTTGCCCAATAGTTAATTGGACAAATCTGATATCTTCACCTTAATTCTCTGAAGTCATGGAAAAGTTCTTCATGACCATCCTGGGCAGCACAGGGTGCCAATCCATAGCTGGGCACATGTGAGTTGAAGAACTCAAATGCAGCCCACCCTACACCCCTCCCATGGGATACTATTGCAACTCTGCCGAGCACAGTGTGCACATGTATTAGGCTTGCCCTTGCACTACACCTTTTAACTAAATATCTAAAGTTTGTGCTGGTTTAGATCCTAAAGCAAGAGGCCATGGTTGGTCATGGGGAATTTGTATGTTCTCCCAGTGTAAATATGCAATGGGAGCTGTTTTTCTCAATAGATTATCATCTTATCTCATTCACTAGACTTTTTTTTACTAGTTAGCAACTAGCCAAAACCTCCATGGACAACAATGACTAAAGGACAGTTGGAGATCAGCAACAATTTAGGATGTGGAGAGATGTTACAACCTGCATCCCGTTCACCAGATTACCAGCGTGTACCACCCCAAAACCCAGAAGGTAGTCTGAGCTGAGGCATGCACATAACTGCCATAAAATAATTAAAAATTGACCTTTGTGTGTGTTAAGAAACACAAATGTAATCCTAGCCCACCCAAAATACCCCCTCCCTTATTGGATACTACCTCAACTCTGCATAGCAGTGTGCACATATATTAGAAGATTCAACCCTGGATCCCAGTGCTGAAAAGTTGACATGCTAACCACTAAGCTATTATGCTGCCCCCTAAAGTTCAACATGCATAAAATCATCCTGTCTTTAATTTCATCCTTTGAGTTCTGGGATAGGCTTCAGCTTTTCCAAATCGAATAAATAAATATTGTTCAAATGTAATGCTCATCATGTGTATCCTGGTTCATCTCAAGACATACACACAAGTTAATGCCATAAACCTTATTGATTTACAATAATACTGTTTATATTTCATGCCCATGACTAACTAGTGTTCGGATCCTAGAAACCACTGTGCTGTGAAAATAATATGAATTATGAAGCCTTGAAGACGACCCCCCCCCCCCTATCCAACCCCAAAAATCCATCGAACACAACCCAGACATTGTTCATTTATCTTATTATCTGACTTTCCTTTTTACCCCAATGTGAAATGTTGATTTGCTTTGATGCTGAAACTGCCCCAGGTAACAGAATATTATCACCATGTTCCGCTTAGTTTTAGCAGGTTATTAAATTTATAGGCTGTACCATTACAAGAATAATATCTCAGCAATGTTTTAAAAACATATAGTTGATTTATTTCAGCTGCCCAGAAGGATAAATATCATGGGTAGCAAACAAACATGAAGATTCCAATAAACAGTAATAGGTAATTATCTGTTTACCATAAAAACAAAACAATTTATACAGTTGGTATGATTTATAATCTGTGCTATTAACCTTATGGTTGTGGGTTTAAACCCAGTGCCAACCAAGTTGCTCTGACCCATGTTGAGACACCTGCAAGTCGCTTTGAATGAAAGCATCTGCAAATCATCATAACAAATACAATAATATAAGGTTATGTTGAAACCAAATTTTGCCAGAGACGTTACATTAAAACATGACTGAGTCAAGGATCAAGTTATGCAGACAAAGATTTTAAATAAAAACATTCATATGGTGATTGAAAATAAAAAAAGTGGACAATGGTATTATCACAGATGTGACGTGGGCGCCATGGTGGCTTAGTGGTTGGCACGTTCACTTCTCAGTGCTGGGGTATCCCGCTTCGAATCCCAATCTGGGTAAAGTTTCCATATTCTCCCCATGTCTGCAGGGATTTCCTCCGGGTTCTCCGGTTTCCTCCCACAGTCCAAAAACATGGACTCAGGGCAAACTGAATGCGTCAAATTGTGTATGGCTGTGTGAGTGAGTGTGCCCAATGATAGATAGGTCCCCTGTCCTGGGTGTATTTGCCCAAAGCCCGAAACGTCCTCACCTGGCTGGGCATGGAGAACCCCACGGTGACCCTCATAGAGGATTAAGTAGAAGATAATGAATGAATGAACAGATGTGAAGTTATTAAAGTGGAATTTAAAAATATATACTGTACAGGAATAACAGTATGTAAAAAAACAGCCTACAAATTGCATCCATATGGGAAGTTAAACTGCTAGAACAAAAGAATAAGATGTACCTGATAGAGTTCTCGCCAAGTGTATGTCCTCACATGGAAACATCAGTCTGAAAAAGGTGTTTAAGGGATTGGACATGGAATTGTCAGGGATTTAAGCAAGCTATTAGGTTGATATTAAAGAAATAAATCACAAAAGTATTATAGTATTGCGATCAGCAGTTTGGTTGCACGAGGCTAAATGGCCAGCTTTCCTAAGACACATTACTTTAGTAATAATGTTTAAGGTACAGCAGATTTAGTCCTTTAAATATAAGCTTTCACATAGCACTGTAAATTATTTAAGACTTTAGGGAAGTATAAGCCTTTATCATACACTGCACATGAACTTGCATCTGAAATATTGCATAGTGTGGAGGGGTCAGCTCTGCAAAGATATTCTGACCACCTGCAGACACCTCTAAAACATGCTAGAAAGCTTAAGGAAGCTTTAGGATTTTTTTTTACAATAAGTAGGATGAGGTAAAAATTGATCAAGTTCAAATTAATTATAGATTTAAATACTGAAATATATTTATTTGCATCATGACATGTGCATCAGCATTATGTACGACTTGATAACATTGAGGGCCACTCCGTGTAGCAGTGATACACTCATTTTACAGCAAGATGGTTCTGTATCTAATTCCTGGGTGGGTTAGACAAAGGTCCTGTATTTGCAGAGTCTGCATGTCCTCCCTATGCCCCATGTGGATTTCTTCAGGGAACTTCTGTTTCATCATTTAAACACACAATGGTAGGCGGATAGGGAATATAAAATTGTCTCAGACTGTACTATTCGAGACCCTTCCTGCTGAGAAAATGGCCTGTGGACTGTCCAGTCGTTAATTAATTATATAAATACATTTTCTTGGCCTATTTTGCATGAGGTGTGGAGTAAAAATGCTCTCTGGTATACTCCAGAGTGCCATCATGTAGCATCGCATGTGCACAATGATTAGTAACTCCCACAGTATGGGGTTCCTTAATAGTTTAAAAAGTAGGACGGAAGAAATTAAAAAGTTAAATGCCAAAGCAAAAATGTTTGAAGGAAGTGTATTAGAAACCCCATGATAGACAAAGATGTGTGGCCTTGTTGCCAAGCTTAAGGAGGTTTGTCATAATTACAGCAGGAAAGAAGAAAAGCAATTTAAAGTAAGCTGTAAACACATATCAGCTAGAGTTCTTTCTCCATCACCTTCTTTTATTGGCTGTAGTCCATTTTATCAGTTCTACACCCTGTAGGTTAAGATTAAAAGCATAAAGTCCAAGAATTAATATTTTTGGCGGTCTTAAATAGTAGGGACGGGTGCCCTCACTACCTCATTAAATACACAAGGGGCCCCCCATCTTTCACCTTACACAAGGCGATTTATTTCATCTTGCTTGCAATGCTCAACCCAAATATACACTGTATTGCCAAAATTATTCGCTTGACTTACATGAGCTTAAATGACATCCTATATCTAATCCATAGGGCTCTATATGACATTGGTCCACCCTTTGCAGCTAGAACAGCTTCAACTCCTCTGGCAAAGCTGTTCACAAGGTTAAGAAGAGTGTTTATAGAAATTTTTGACCATTCTTCTAGAATCGGACTCGCTTTTGTGACTACACATGCTGATGTTGGATGAGAGGACCTGGTCTCTCAGTCTCCGCTCAAATTTATCTCAATGCTCTATTGTGTTAAGGTTGGTGAAGGCCAGTCAAGTTCATCCACACCAGACTCTTCCAACATGACCATAAAGACATAGATGACAGCGTCAAACTGTTCCCACAAAGTTGGGAGACTAAAATTGTCCAAAATGTCTTGGTACGCTGAAGTATTTGGAGTTCCTTTCACTAGAATGAATGGACCAAGCCAAGCTCCTGAAAAACAACCCCACATTATCTCTCCTCCACCAAACTTAACACTTGGCACAATGCAGTCAGACAAGTACCATTTTTTTGGAAAATGCCAAGCCCAGACTCTTCCATCAAATTGTCAGATGGAGAAATGAGATTCATCACTCCAGAGAATGCATCTCCACTGCACTAGAGTCCGGTGGCGCCGTGCTTTACACCACTGCATTCAAAGTACGAGTTGGATGCTGCTGCTGGACCATGGAAACCCATTCCATGAAGCTCTATGTGCACTGTTCATGTGGCCTTTAGATTAGCTCATGAAGTTTGAAGTTCTGTAGTGATTAACTCTGCAAAAAGTTGCTGACCACTTCGCACTATGCCCGTCTGTATCCGTTGACCCTGGGCAGTCAGTTTACATGGCGTGGCAGAGTTGCTGCCATTGCCAACTACTTACATTCTCTTGTAATACAGCTGTTTAATTTTGGCAGTGAATTGTCAGCACACGCTCGTACACCGCCCGATTGTTACACACGCAGCAGTGCACAAACTATTAGCACAACCCAGTAGGCAGCTGCACAAACTATATTAATAATACATAGAATACAAAGTAAAATTTGATATCAACACAAAATTGCACCATTAAAATAGCAATCGGCCGAATCAAGGCACACCTGGCTTTTAAAGGGAATTGCAAGGGACACCCTGATTGGTTTAGAGTTTACAAACAGAGAAATTAGTCCTTCACACTCGTGCAGTGAAACACACAGACACATACTGGTAAAATGAGCATATGTGCCCGGAGCAGTGGGCAGCCTTGTATAAGGTACACATGGACCAATTGGGGTTAGTGGTTTTGCTCAAGTTACTGAAGGAACCAGGAACCTTCAGGTTGCAAGGCCTGCGACTGCCCCAGGATTAGTACATGCCTTTTGCCATCGTAATAATGGCAAAGACACGCCCTAAATCAAGCTGCATGGTACCTGATTTATCAAAGATCGGTAAAATAAGGCCCATACATTCCCACAGATGTAAACCCAGCACCAAAAGCTGTATAATAGCTTCTATTGGACTCAATCCAGCCAAGAGTGGCTGTGGTGAGGATACACAGAATCCAGCCTTGCCCTCATCAAGCAGCGGTAACGGTGTCTGTGGAGATCTCCGCTGAGCCAGCGACAGTTCTGTCATGATAGTGTGATACCGCCAAAGACTGCAGCAACTCCAAAGGAAAGAAATTTTCAATTGCAAATGAGTCCACAATAAGTACAAAGAAACTATCCAGGGCTTTGGCTGAGCATCTATTAAAGCATTTTAGAATAAATGTCACTCAAGTCAAATGTACACAATGCATAACTGGAGCCAGTTCAACACGGATGCTGTAATTGCCAAATAAGCAATACATTGTACGGTGAAAAATGAATGTGTCCCAGTGAAGATACCATTCATTTTTAGGGAAGACCAAGCTTTCAGAGAGTATGAGCCGTAAAAAAAAGGCTTATTTAGAAAGAAGCCTAAGCCAATTTATTCATTTTCCCTGAATACCCTAAGGTTGAGTGTAATCCTTGTTAGTAGGACATGTGGAGTGTGGAAAAAGATACATATCTAGACAGGAAGTGAAGGTAGTGAGATGCCCTTGGTTTTCACTTGGCCTTGCAAAGATGCAGATGAATGGCAAGGCTCTCCATCCCCACTGCTCCTTTTGAACTTCTGAAAATCACAGCAGGGCATCAGTCATATAGGTGGAACAAATTCTGTTTGATGCCCTCATCTCTCCTCCCGATGCCCGCAGTAAGGCCGCTTGACATGTTTTCTTAGTGCCTACTGGAATATTCTGGCAAACATGAGGTCGGAAAAATAAATATATTAATAAAGTACTCGCTTTCCACTCAGGTGTAAAGCGTTGCAATTTATTGAAAAATGTAATGTATTTTTTAACCCTGGTCTATGACTTTGGACTTTTTTAACTAGGTACTAAATTAAACCACTTGTTAAAAGAAGTAAAAATGCAAATGTAAGCAACTTAGCATTTGGCAGACGATTTTATCCAAATCAACTTACATGTATCCCACTTAATATTTGGGGTCAGAAAACAGGGTTACATACAGAATCCCTGGGCCATGACGGTTAAGGGTCCACATTGGTAACTTCAGTGGACTTGGGATTTGAACCCATAACCCTTAGATTGCTTGCCCAACACCTTAACCACTGAGCTACCTAAATGTGTTGTGACAATCAAGCTCAAAGGTTTTTTTGTGTCTGTCAGCATGAAAAATCCCTTAATTTGACCTGTGCATGTTTACCATAACATCTGTTAAAATGTATTGTTTCTGTACCTTGTTCTCCCCCAGTCCATGCTAATCAATTACCGATTGGGCCTTGTTCTCAAAGTCTGATTTACTTCTTTAAAAATTCTCTATTTTTAAACTTTAGAATTTACAGGCTTGTTGGTAGTCAACCATCACACTCTGAAGAAGACGCTGCGTTTACGACTTTTTTAGCTATAGTTACTGTGCAAATTTGAAATCTTGTAAATATCCTCTCTGCGTGGCAATTAAAGTGACAGTCCTTCCATTTATAGATAATACCAAAAATGGAGCTCAAGGCAAGAACATCCATCAGTCACTGGTGCCAATGATCTGCATTTCAGCAATCTTTGTTCCAAAGTCCTGAGGTAGGTACCTTACTTTTAAATATAATGAAATGTTACTTTGGTCAGGCAGTGTGTATAAAACAGGTATACATAATGTTATGAGAACCAAAACCTGTTTGTACAATCACATTGTAAGGACCTTACAGAAATTGGAGGAATGTGAACCATGGACAGCGACACCGAACCGACGATTAACACGTCTGCCTCTCAGTGCTGGGGATCCGGGTTAGAACCCCAATTTGGGTTTCCATGTTCTCCCCATGATGAGTTTCCTCTGGGTTCTCCGGTTTCAGCCCACAGGCCAAAAACATGGATTTAAGGTCTTTAATTTTTTTTTTTACACGTTCTTGGGTTGCGAACCTTAAATTTTTATCTTTTTTATTCTTTATAAATTTCTACCACAGATAAAAATGCTGCTATTCTTATTGCTGCCGTTATGTTCATATAATATACAGTATATGTTGTATTTTACATTTCGGATTTATAATAAAAAAAAAAAAAAAAAAAAAAAAAAACACACACCCTACTGATACTGGGTCCATGAGCAACTATTTTGTTTTCATTAATTTACCATGTGATTTAAATGACAAGTCTTTTTGAATCCTTAAATATACAACTGAAGATGCCTAAAACAAAAAGGTCTACATTAACAACATTAAACAAGAATTCACATTTGAAATTCCGTAAGTTTTTTTAAATTTTTTTTTTTTTTTGCAAAGATTGCACAAATATTGTCTACAATGCAAATGATAGACAAGATAAACTATATTAAAAAAAAAAAATTAACCTTTAGTGATTTGTTATGTGCAAAAGGAGTGCACACAAGTTATGCTGAAGTAAGCACAAAAAAACACGAGGCCCCTTATTTTTTCAGTTTTGCGACAGCTTGCAGTCCGTGAAGGAACAATAGATAAATATTCCTAAGGGAACGAATTTATAGGGGAATACTATGGGATCAGTCATTCGTTTGAAGTGTGAAGGAAATGGGATCATAGAAACGAAACCTAAAACTGCCCAGGAATAACTTTTTTAAACCCAAATATGTGGTGCAGGAAATATCAGGGCCGTATTGTTATGCACGTGCATCCAGCAGCTGGGGAAACCACTAAACCGTATGAAACAAACATTCCTAAAAACACTTAACATTCATCTCGTTTTACACACACACACCCCCCATAATGCACTAATAAAAGAGAACCATCCATGTTCTCATGTTCCCATTAACAACCAGCCAGACTTTCAACTGTAAAATTGATTGCCGCTTTCTCTACAGACATGCCTCGTTTTGTAAAACGTTTTGAAGTGATTTGTTGTTTTAGCCGTTATGTTGACCCATTATGACAGCTCACAATTTCAAGGCCGTATTTCCAATTAGGGAAAATTTACAGTAGGTTTTAGTGTCATCCTTTCAGAACTGGCGTCGATCCATTAGGACTCTTAGACTCGGCTTTGTACAGTACCTTCTGTCTCATTTCAATCTCCAAATGGTATTTTATAGCTTTAGTTCTTACATCAGTTGCAATAGACTCTTCATATATAGATGGACAAATACTTACAGTATTCAGTGTGTGTCCTGCCACCTATTGGTTAAGAATGTTAGCTCAGTAGCCCATGGCATTAATAAACACAGCATGACACTTCAGTTAATTGGTATACAGTAATTAACTCCACTTATAAACATATTATTCAAATTTTCATATGCTTACATCACAAGGCTTTAGTAGAAGAACAGTCCAATGAACACAAAATACTTGGCTAGCAGCTTTGCCTCAACACCGCAGACCTGGGCAGCTCTTATACACACACAAAAAAAAACAAATATAGTATTTTATATACACACCCACAAATTACATATAGTAGTCCATTTTTGACCTGGGCTTGTAATGAAGTTTTGAGCAAATGGTGTAAATGTTAGTTTAATTTCTGTCCAAAAAATAAATAAATAAATAAAAAAAAAGACTTAATTTAGAGTTAAAAAAAATTTCATTTTTTTTACATTTTGTCATTTAGCAGACGCTTTTATCCAAATGCGACTTACAAATATCACAATCTGGTCAGGGTCAGAGCACAGGGTTGATACAGCACCCTGGAGCAATGAAGGTTAAGGGTCTTGCTCAAGGACCAACATTGGTAACTTCAGTGGACCTGGGATTTGAACCCACAACCCTTAGATTGCGAACCCAACACCCTAACCACTGAGCTACCACCCCCTCATGCCCATCCAGGGGAGAACGTATCAGGTGTCGGGCAGATACACCCAGGAACAGGGTGCCAATCCATCGCTGGGCACACATTCACTCACACAGACATACACACTCTATAAGGAAATGTAAAGCAGCCAATATACCCTGAGTCCGTTGTTTTTGGACTGTGGGAGGAAACCCACATGGACATGGGGAGGACATGGACACTCCAACCAGATCGGGATTCCAACCTGGGTCCCCAGCGCTAAGAGGTTCATATGCTAAATATGCCACTTGTATTCTAATAGTTATAGATCACTAGTATTACTAACTTCTTTCCTCACTCGTCCGCTGCACTTGTGCATATTTAATTTGACGATCCTGGCTCTGGTTTGTTGCGAATCACAACATGCTTCTGAGGCAACAACACTTCTGCTTAAAAGCAACTAAAAACCCACCTGACCTGATTTAATGGCAACACCTGCAACCCTGCACTCACTGGTTCATTCGTTTCCATTTGTCCGCTTAAATAAATTGTACAATTCACAGGAAAAACAAAACAAACTGCTCCTCGAACAACTAAGGAAATGGGTCCCGTGCACACGGTTGGTTACCTTTAGTGGTTTCACTCTCCCTGATAAGAAAAGTGCCTCGAGGATTTCCATTAGACAGCAGCTGCCTTTCCGCATCTTTTCGGCCGAGTTTCCCAAAGTACCAGCTGCAGAAAGCACACGCATGATTAACTACAACAACCCGCTCACATGGCAGGAGTGGTGGTGTGAATAAAGCAGAACAGAACAGGGGTAGAACATCGGTACACTCCGTAAAGATGGTAAGGATATTTTAATAAAACAAATTCCAAATAAAACCTAAATATATATATTTTTTTATCTTAAAAATGAACGCAGCCTTAAAATACTTCATTTATACTCCATGGTGGAGGTAACCAATAGGTGGAGCACGGTCCAGACCTAGACGTCAGTACGGTACATGGTTATGGTGCTGTGAGGGATTTGGGACGCGCTGCTCTCCTGCATAATGGTAGTCTACCGAAATAGCGAGCTGGATTGAGAACAGGCGGTTGATGTTTAACTCAAACTGGACTCACTCTTCAGCCTGGATCGAATCTACTGGAGCCACATAATTGCTGGGTATGTATCCAGTTCCACCTGTAGTGAGAGAACGCGCCTCCCACCAGTCTCCTTCCCTGCAAAACAGCAACACACAATGCTACACAAATAAACTGGACATGGACTTTTCTCAGAATTGGGTCTGAGGCTTCGGTCTGCCGACGGAGGAACGGGCGTGTGGTTGTCAATGCAGCAGCTTCACCACAGTTTCTAAATAACGGATTTCAGAACTGAACACGTGACCAGAGTGTATATGCATCATAACATAAGTCATTAAGTGAAAGCTGCTAGAGCTTCAGAGGGCGTGTCTTTTTCAGTTATTTAAAACAGTTGAGGGCGTGGTAGCTCAGTGGTTCGGGTGTTGGATTATCAATCTGTAGGTTGTGGGTTTAAATCCCAGGTCCACTGGCACTACCAACCTTCATTGCTTCAGGGTTGGGTCAGAACTTGTAGGGACTTGTGACTCGCTTTGGATAAAAAGCGTCGGCCAAAAGACTGAATGAATGTGAATATAATTATAAAACAGGTAGTTCCGCTCCTTAAATCTGATTGGCTGAGCTGTTTCTCCAGCCGTGACATTATGGACAATAACACACAGCTCTGAGCGTTTCACATTCGTAATAATGTATGATCTACAATACATTATTTTAAATCATAAGCTGAGGGGAGTGAGCTGTTTCCTGAACCTGTGTTCTGTAATTTGGTCACAAGATGGCGGTTTCTGATCGGTTTCTAAACTGGAAACCTGTTACTCAGCGATCCGCGTTCACTTTAAAAACAGCACTAGATTACGTCGCCAAAGACCAGAATATTAACTATTTTGCTTTCAATAAACGCATTAACAATGCAAACCTTTTTAAAATTAAATTGTGTTTGTAACATTTTATCAACGCAATAAGGCTCACGAGGTTGTGTATTATTGTAAACAAAGACGTGTAACTGTACTCCACCACCTTTTTGTGATTTATCCACAATAATGCCACGCCAGCGGCACGGTGGCTTAGTGGTTAGCACGTTCTTCTCTCAGCTGGGGATTCTCGGTTCGTATCCAAATCTGGGTGGAGTTTCCATGTTGCTTCCCGTGTCTGTGTGGGTTTCCTCCGGGTTCTCCAGTTTCCTCCCACAGTCCAAAAACATGAATTCAAGGTAAATCAAATGCTCTAAATTGCCCCATATAGTGTGTGTATGAGGCTGTGTGAGTGTGTGCGTACCCAGAGATGGATTGGCACCCGAGATGTTCTCCCCTGAATGGGCATGGGGAACCCCACAGTGACCCTCATAAGTGGAGGATGATGAATGAATGCCACGCCCTCTCCTACCGTATTGATTTAGTAATCAATAATCATATCTATCGCTTCATGTGACCCATTACGTTTCCTTTTTTTTTTCATCAGATATGAGTTTAATTTTTCTGCGACTTCAAAAGCACAGATTATAATAAATAATAAATTCTGCACATTTGTGCAAAACCGGCAGCAAAAATCCCGTTTGTAATGTTTGAAATGACTCCATACTCACGTGCTGTTAAGAATTTGGAATTTTTCTCCTTTCCTGAAACTGAGATCATCCTCTGTTCTTGCTTCATAATCATAAAGTGCTACAAACAGTGTAACTCCTGCAAAAGTTAAGAACCAGGAATATTACGTTATGGAAAACCAAACATACTCAATAGCTTTTACAGAAATTCTGTCTCTTTTAAACACCATGCGGCCCAAAGAATGTGGACAACCCCAAAAAGCTTTTAAAGTACTCTAAACATACCCCTTCTACCATTTTTGTGGAGGAGCCCAGGTCTGTTTAAGCACCGAACACAACGTTATTTAGTGTAAGGAAAATCCAGTGGCCTAAACTGAAACCTCAGTTAAAAACATTCTCACACCTTCTGTCCACAAGGTCTCACAGATCCCATAATTGTCTGGCACTATTGATTGATGGGCAGTCGTGTTACCCCGCCCTCCCGAAAGCACAGCCAGTTTCTGTTGGATATCATCAGGATTCAAACCAACAACCTATAGATCCTCTGAAACAATATATATATATATATATTTATTTTTCTACAAAATTGAACACTGGGTTTATATCGTATGTCTTTAGATTAAAATGAGTCATTGTATAAACAGAATATATATACACACTACCGCCCAAAAGTTTAGGATCTTTTTTTGAAAGAAAAACACAATGTCATGCAATTAACAAACAATATTGTCCATTTCACATTTAATTTAGTTATCAGATGATTTTTAAAGAATAAATGTTTGTATTAAAGCCTCCTGGTACGGTCCCAATCCAAGTTGAGGATGTTATTGGGCTGATTGGTTGTTAGGACACAGGTGCTCAATCTTGATGCACAGCTGAAAAACATTACACTAATTAGTGAACATAAAAGGGAGCACTACATTCTCAGTTAGTTCAGTATCTGATCTGAAGCATCAGCAGTCGTCGGTTTGCTTACAGACTCCAAATGACCAGAATGAAAAACAACTTTCTTGGGAAAGGAAGGCGACTCACTGCCAGATGTTGCCAAGAAACTGAAAATATCTCACCATGCTGTTAACTACTGCTTTCAAAGAGTGACACACACCGGCTCTAACAAAGACAGAAAAAGGAGTGGGAGGCCCTGATGCACTGTGCAAGAAGATAAATATCTTAGAGTGTGCAGTTTGAGAGAAAGACGCCCCACAGCCTGTCAACTAGAAATCAAACTCCTTTTTCTGTCCATGTGTGTGTCAGTCTTTGAAGGGAGAAGTTAACAGCATGGTAAGATGTTTTCAGTTTCTTGGTGATATCTGGCATCGAGTCGCCTTCCTTCCTTAAACACAACAACGGACTGACGGCTCTCTAAAAAGTTGTATCTTTCTGGTCTTTTTGAGTCTGTAAGCAAACCAACGACCGCTGATGCTTCAGATACTTAACTAACCCAAAACGTTGTGCTCCTTTTAATGCTCACTTATTAGTGTAATGTTTTTCAGCTGTGCCAGGAGATTTAGGCAGAGGACTGAGAACTTATGATAATAGGACTGTATGCAAATATGGGCTTTAATACAAACATTTATATTCTTTAAAAAATCATCTGATAACTAAATTAATTGTAAAATGGACAATTGTAAATTGTTTGTGAATTACATGACATTGTGTTTTTCTTTCCAAAAGAGGAAAATTTGCAAATAATGATGATGATGATGATGATCACGAGTCACCTGTTCCACCGCGTGTGCGCAGAGTTCCAGAGTGTGATGAGGTGTTCACTCCTCCAAACACAGTCACCCCCTGACTGACCGGCGCGTGGAAGTTGTTGTAGTTGGGGATGGCGGTAACCCCAAAACTGGGGTAATGCTGGGGGGTCGGATTGGCCCCATAGCGGTACCCAGCGTGCTGAGATACACTCGTCTCTCTCTCATCCGTCAGTTTGGTCGCTTCTTTGTCCTTACATTGTACACAGCCCATTCTCTAGATTCTGGAATGGAGAACATGATAAATAACGATATCGTGTAAACACCACATCGTACTCATTGCAACGTGATTAAAGACTTTGACAGCTGATTAACGTCTAAAAAATGCAATTATTACGTAATATGTAAATTTACCCAAAAAAAAGGTTTGATTTATTTAATTTATTGTTAATTAATTTATATAAAAATTAAAGGTGTGCCTTCTAAACATTTAAAAAAACAATTTTTTTTTTCTGTAAGTTGTGAGTTGCACCACTTGGTATAAATTTCCAGGTTACACCATAAAGCATATTTTTATCTATAATGTCTGACTCGTCACTAAATCTCTCACTTCACAAATAAGTACAGAGCTGAAACTTGGCGCACTGATTCCCGATCATGTCCTTGGAAAAATTACATACTTCTTGCTTTCCTACGTTCCATTGTTTGTACGCTATCGCCATCGAACGGGATTGGCGCTTGGCAAGAACCTACGAAGCTGAAACTCGGCTCCGTCGTTCCTCATGGTGTTCTTGTAAAACCTTCTGATAAATTCCCGTCAGAAAGCGAGCGCGTGGACGCAGTGGTCCCAACTCACACTATGTACATTCCACATATACATTTCAGATGTTTATTCGCCCCAAACCCTCACTCTATAATAATACCTTCATTTAAATATAGAACCTCCAAACACCATCACTCACTCAAACACAACTGCTTTTCAGCGATCACATTGTTATCAGGTTCTCCACCGTAGCGTAGCTTTTCTACTTGTTTTTCTTATAAATGTCGTCATGAGAATGTTTAGGCGCCTTTAAGATAAATTCATTTAAACGTTATTAACTGCAAAAGCAATAAACTGTCTCATCCCTAATCTCAATACAATCGGAAACAGGACCACCAATCCGGCCAGTACAGTAATAAACCCACGGTTACCATGGTTACATCTACACAGGAAGTTCCTTTTATTAAATACATTGGAATAAAAACACAAACCCTGATCTGAAACTCATCCATCTGTCCCCTCGCAATTGTTTAATGAATGTTAACATATGCTGATTAATGCTGAAATATACAATATTGCTGCATAATGTCGACGTGTCAGGAGAGTTTGCACTTCGACATGTTCCCTCATTACGTTTTCATGAAGTTCATTGTGGAAAATGTCAGCAGATCATACGAATAAAATGTCAGATCTAATCAAACACCAATCCTGACTGAATTAGGTGTAGTGATGTATATAACGTATATAACGCGTTTCATTATGTGGCTGATTTAACATCTTTGCGTTCGCCGTCTGCACGCGCCGAGCGTCCGCTTCAATGCGGCCTCCGCATCACTTCCTTTCTGATACCCTGCCACGACTCACTGAGTCATTTCTGTTTCCGTTTGATCTTAAGTCGTTTTTTTTTAATTCCGTCTTAACGCGCGGCGGGGGGAAAAAATACACGTCAGACGGGGTGAACCGTCCGGCCTGAACGCGTCTGCAAACGAAACAAAAAAAAAAAAACACTGAACGTGCAAACTGCTGAGAAAAAGGCCCCTCTGATTGGCATGTTCGCCTCTCAGCGCTGGGAATCCAGGTTCGAATCCCAATCTGGGTGGACTTTCCATGTCCTCCCCGTGTCCACATGGCATTTCCTCTCACATTTCAAAACGAGGGCAATTGGCAATCTTATTTGCCCCTATATAGTATGTATGTGTGTGTGTGTGTATGTGTGTGTGTGTGGGTGTGTGTGTGTGTGCCAAAAGAAAGTTTTGTATCATTTATTAATTGTAATTATTTAATGAGGACAAAAGTCTTATACGTATTCTTTAAATCCACCGTCATGCTGCGATAACTGTAATTCATCTCCTGTATGACTTCCTTGATCTTGGAGAACTGCGTCCATACGTCTTGGCGATGACATCATCTTCACCCCAGACCTGCTCAACGATGTTCATGTGTGGTGACCGGGCGGCCGGCCAATCCTGGAGCACCTTGATCTTCCAGGCTTTCAGGAACTTTCACGTTGACGTTGAGGTTGGTTGAAGAATTTGTCCTCTCTTGTGGTTTGGACAGTAACGGGCAGCGAGAATGTCTTCATACTTTGGGCAGTTGATGTTGCCCTCCAGTCTGCACAGCCCTCAAACCCCCCCCCCCCCCAAACTGAATGGAACCCCAAACTTGACTGTCTTTAGGTGAACGTATGGTCCAAGCAGATCTTCTGGCGATT
>JAOUQT010047370.1:0-10914 GCA_025769995.1 Xyliphius kryptos
CTGAACATAGTTCTCTGCATTAATGGTGCCTTTTCAGACATGCAAGCTGCCCATGCCACAAGCACTCATGCAACCCCTTACCATCAGTGATGGAGCATTAATAACAACTTGGGTTATCCTTGTACTCCCTGGTTCAAATGGCATGGCGTCCCAGTGTTCCATAAAGAACTTTAAATCGTGAGTCATCTGACCACAGAACAGTCTTCCATTTTGCTACATTCCATTTTAAAAGACCCCAGGCCCAGTGCAAACGTCTGAGCTTGTGGAGCTTGCTTAAAAATGGTTTCCTCTTTGCACTGTAGAGTTTCAGCTGGCAATGGCGGATGGCACGGTGGATTGTGTTCACTGACGATGCTTTCTGAAAGTATTCCTGAGCCCATTCGGTTATTTCCTTGACAGTGGCATTCCTGTTTGAGGTGCAGTGACGTTTAAGAGCCCGGAGATCACGAGCATCAGTCGAGTTTTACGGCCTTGACCCTTACGCACAGCGATTGTTCTAGATTCTCTTTGATCTTTTGATGATGTTATGGTATATGCTACTTTTTTGGGATTTGTTGACACTGAAATTTTTAATCAACACATTTCTCCTTTAAAATGTTACATTTACTCAGATTAAACTTTTGATCTAGTCATCTATGTTCTATTACAAATAAAATATTGACATTTGCCATCTCCACATCATTGCATTCAGTTTTCATGATTTGTTTATTGTCCAGACTTTTTTGGAATCCAGTTTGTATAATATTTTTTCCCCACACTGTTTCAAAATTACTTCAGACTGAAATATACAAATCTATATTGAATTTTATACTTCTAACAATTTATAAACCAGTGTAAAACAATTTTATATAACACCAGTTTTTTTATTTAAAAAAAAAATCTAAATTAAAATTATTATAAAATTATTACACACTTATCCAAAAACGACCTATGAAACCAACCTTGCAAAAAAAGGAGAATTTGCAAGTAATTAAATTTGCATAACAAAATGCAAGTACAGTTCAAATCTTGAGTCTTCTGAGGTTTCCCGTAGGGGCCCTTGAGCAAAATCTTAAACCCACATTACTCCAATTGGATGCTGTAGAAATTTAAAAACAAAATACTCAAATGTAAATAAATGACTAACTTTTGACAAATGACAGCTGTATTTATCATATAACATGGAGCAGTCATAGGCTTGCCGTTAAGTAGAAGTAGGCTTTATTGTCAATTCCTTCACATGTTCTGGACTTACAAATTAATCAAAATTACGTTCCTCACTGTCCCACAGTAATAACATTTATAACACATTTTTAAAAATATATATGTAAAAAGACAAATACACATGATAATTCATAGTGCATATTAATAATAGTGATAATAATAATAAAACTAATAATTATTATTATTTTATAACATATGTAGCATATGTAAGTATGTAATTAAATAATAATATATAATAGTAAATAATTAGTAACAGTAGTAAAGAACCAGCCTTGCGACATAAAGGTCTACGATATGACTAATATGGCTGAAGTGACCCTAAGTAAGGCATCTAACCCCAATTGCTCTCCGGGTGCCATATACAAGGCTACGCACCTCTCCTGGCTTGTATGCTGACTTCATTAGTGTGTGTATGTGTGTTACACTGCACAGAGGAGTTAAATATGTGGGCCACATTTCTCTGTAAGTACAGGAGGCAAATAGATCACTTTATCGCAAAACATGGAAATCATTGAAACAAAAACTAAAGGCCTACAAAAAGTCTGCAGGGTCTCCAATGGGTACTACTATACCAGCGAAATGTTCTGTAAACGATCACTAAATATCACACATAAGCATATTTTTGAGGTCGTGTCAATGTGTCTTATAGTTCATATTAACATTTATGGCAGGGTTGTTCAAACTTTTTGCTAAAAGGGCCAAATTTAATAACGTGAAGATGGCTGGGGTCCAATAGTTCCTTCAGACTTTTTTTTTTTTTAAACCACGAAAGTCATATTGAAATACACACTGTTATCAAACAATTTTCATTGCCACAATTACCTTTATTTTTCTAATGGCAGTGTTGTAACCAAATATAACTGTAGACCACAGAACCACAGCTCCTGGACGTTGGTCACTAGTCAAAAGAGTTTTATTGTGTAAAGGTTCCAATTCATATGGACTCTTTGTGTTACCCTTCTTTAGGTTCTCTCACCCTGCACCATTGGCAGCAGCTTGCAAAGCCTCACCTGGCTTCCATTCTGGACTTGCACCCAGGTATCGTCACGAAGGGCTTTAAGCCCCTCCCACAGGATGCCATGTACCAACTCACTGACCTGGAGGAGGATGAGGAGCAGAGTGCCAAAGTGCCGTGGGAAATAAGAAGGAGAGCAGAAGAGGATCAAGGGATCACTTTCTCTGTGTACTCATCCTCCACACCAAAGGGCAAGAATGAGGATAGTGTCCTCACCGCACCTAAGGCATCACCCCATTCTGCCCGTTTGAATGGTTCTTCTGTGACTCCATCAGTGGTCAGTGGTTTCACAGGAAGCTCAGTTGCAGGAGTGACATCACTCACTGTTTCCCAGCCAAACTTAAAGGCTAATACTGCATTATCATCCTCTGGAGGTAAACACATAGTATTTTAACAAAATTTCACATGGTGGGAGTTATTCATGTACACATATATGATGGTATACATAGACTTTGTAGGTCTTTGTATTTACATTTTTAGTCCATCTGTTTCTCCTCATAGGGTGGGCTTTTTTTTTTGACTCACGGGCCACAATGGGGTCTAAAATTTCACACATATATATGTATATATACGCATGGAGAGTTAGCTTAGTGGTTTGGGTGTTGGACTAGCAATCAAAAGGTTGTGGTTTCAAATCCCAGGTCCACTAAAGTTACCAATGTGGGTCCTTGAGCAAGGCCCTTAAACCTCATTGCTTCAGGGAGTCTGTGTGTAACCCTGTGTTCTTACCCCAATTATTAAGTGGGGTAATTGTATGTCGCTTTGGATAAAAGCGGTTGCTAAATGACTAAATATAAATGTATGTAAATGTATATTGCATTCTTGCTTTTATTTATTTTTAATTATTCATTTTATTATTTATTATTTTATTGTGGGCGGCACGATGGCTTAGTGTTTAGCACCTTTGGCTGGGAAATCCCAGTTCCAATCCCAACCTGGATGGAGTTTCCATGTTCTCCACTGTCTGCGTGGGTTTCCTCCGGGCTCTCCGGTTTCCTCCCACATTCCAAAAAATAGATTCAAGGTAAATTGTTTGCTCTAAATTGCCCCATATAGTATGAGTGAGTGCCCAGCGATAGACGTTTCCTCCTGGATGGGAATGGGGAACCCCCCAGTGCTCTGATGGTTCTAATTCTGATGTGTGTAAACAGGCCATTAGATGTTCATGTTTAAGCCACGCAGGTCTATTAGCACAATAGGGGATTTGTGGGAACCACAGGGTTCACACTCGGGCTAATTTGGGAATGTGCAGGGGACCCGGGCCGTGTCGTGACGTCACCGGCGCTGGCGACGTCAGAGCGCAGCAGAGCGCGCGGCTGTCCGGAGCGCCCCTCTGTCATTACGCACCGAGCCCCTGCTGCAGAGGCTGCGCCAGCGGCGCCATGACAGACGAGACCCGCGGAAAGCGCCGCAAGCAAGCGAACCCGCGACGGAGCCGAGGTATGACCCAGCTGCACACGCGCTCACGCCGCCGGCCGGAGCTCTGCTGTGAAAGCTCCGAAAGTTGTGCGACAATCTCTGAAGCCTGCGGCCAAAGTTGATGAGAGAGCAGTTTGGCTTAAAGTCACTCTGCTGCGCGCGCACTGTGCGCTTTCATTAAGCATCCAGGTGAAGCTTTCTGATTAACGCAACCGGTTACAAAAATTTCAGCCCGCAGTTTAAATAACGAGGTTGTAGTTGAAATCTGGACTGATCAGCTGAGACAGGAGCGCAGCAGAGCAACCGCAACGAACCAATGAGAAGCGCATGTCTGTTATCAGTCATCAAGCTTTGGGTCGATTTAAGTAAAAATATATTTTGTTTAAATGTGCATATTTTTCTGTTTATTTACGAGGCCTAGGGGAGGGTGGCTTAACGTTTCGGGTTGTCCGTTTTCTCCTTCTATTAAAACTTATAAAGAAAGTGGTTATAAAGATATATATAAGTCAAAATACTAAACAATTAGAAGAGGCCTACAGCAAACTACGTTTAAATAAAAAATAGTGCAAATAAAAACAAAGCGTAACAATTGACGGTTTACATTTGCTTTATGTATTATTTTACGAAATAACAATAGATCATTAATAGAACAATAGAAAACTAGCCCACTTAAGATTTTGTAATATATGTGTATATGGCTTCACCAAGGCACTACTGACCAATTATCAGATTACGAAAAATAACAATATTGCATATAAATCACTCATTAAAATACACAACAACAAACCGCAGGTAACTTCAAAGTGTAGATTTTTAAACCACACCGATATAAAACTACAATCTTAAGTTTGTTATTAGGGTAATAAAGGCGTTTTACTTCGATCTTTTGTGTAACGTAATGTGCAAAAGCCTTTTAGCATCTTTGGAAGTTAAATGGCTTGCTTTGTTATTTGCTTTGAAGAGCACTTGGAAAATCTGCAAATCACGATAATACAATATGGAGAGATTTTACACATCCGTTTATTAGTTTAATGATTTCTAAACCCTTTCTTAAAAAAAATCCAGCATGACCTGAGGTTTTTGCCTTAAACCAGCTTTGATTGATCAATACATCAGGCAGGATGTTAAATTGAATGTGCTGTTGGAATTGACCAAATCTCTGTGATGACTGGTAATATCCAGGAGACATCAGGTCCCCAATGTTGTAATAAAAACTAATTCGCCGTGCATTGTTTAACTTTGAAAATATTTTACAGATTTTTATTATTTGATGAGAGTATTGTCTTATGTGTTCAGTATTAAAGCTTATTTGTCTCTATAGTAGCCATTTACAGTTTTGTCTGTGTAGAACAGCTGTACTACAAGACAAAAAACTTTAATCGTAAATTGTTTTTAAGACGTTTGCACATTACTGTATAGATTATCAACCTGAAAAGTTATGATTTTTGTCAAATAATGTCATTTTTTTCAAAATATATTACATACAGCTTTTTTTATATTGGCGTTGACGTGTTTTGTGCACTTTAGTTAAATTTGTGGTGATTATATTGCAACTTTTATAAAGCGATATTTTGAATTTCAGCCCATCAAAAGCTCATAGCATCAAAACCAGATTTGGTTAATATTAAACTTAGTTTATAAATAGTTTCCAATTCAAATTTTGTAATTATTACATTTTCATTAAGACATATTGCAAGGTATTAATAACGCATCCTATAACTGTAGTTTTAAAAACCAGTATTTTCCTTTTGCCCTTTTCATGAACCCTTTTTTGGCTTTAGATAGATTTTTTACCTTCTGATAGAATTCCATTTTAGTTGCATATACTCGCAATAAAATACAGACAAAACAATGTGTTTTAATATTTAGATCAAATATGATGCATTTTAAAATCATTCAAACAGTTTAAACCTGCAAATATGTTGACATGCTATAAATAATCATTAAGGCCTTTGACACAGATAGTGGATTTCAAGCAGTATATAACGTAAAACATATAAACTACTATACTGCATATTCCTCTGCCTTTGTCATGATGATACATTTTAATATTGGTCATTATTAATAAGAGCAATACATTAAAACACTTTGAACTGACATTGATACCCAGTAAACATGTTAATCGTATATATTATACAGTTGTATGACATTGGACCTAGTTGTCTAGATCTTTTTTCTATAAGGAAAAAAATAGCCTTTGAGGTATGATACACTTGTTTTTTTTTTGTAAATACATCTGTGTGGTATTAGGACTTCCTCACTGGCAAGCTGCATGAGGTGTGAAGTTTTTCAGCTTCGAGCCCCAGTCCAAGTTCTTTAAGTGTAAGAGGCCAACTTTTACCATCCTGTATACTATCACCCACATGTACACATACAAAGTAGGTTTGGAGATGAAGTGGGCATTGAGAGGTGACTTTTGCATTTCACAGCCCATGTAGTTCCTCTATTAGGTGATAATGT
The DNA here is from genome assembly GCA_025769995.1 of Xyliphius kryptos. Taxonomy (NCBI): domain Eukaryota; kingdom Metazoa; phylum Chordata; class Actinopteri; order Siluriformes; family Aspredinidae; genus Xyliphius; species Xyliphius kryptos. Next base: position 6,098 of record JAOUQT010047370.1, read on the forward strand.
TCCTTCACGATAGCTTAACTGTCAGCCACACAGTTGTGACGGTAGCACTCAGAGGTGTCAACTGGCTTTTCATGCCTCAGATGGTCAGTTTACAGGAACTTACAGAAAAAGGTGATAGTTATGCATGAAATTAGAAGACTTGTATCTGCAAATAATTTTGCATCGTGTTCTATTAGGCGTTATTAAAAAACATGCAGCTGAGGCACATGACAGATGTTAAATACTTGTTCGCTCATACTCTTATTCAGGCACCACTTTGATACAACAGGTTATTTTTAATGACACCTCTTGATTAATATATCTGTCTCCTTTGTGATCGGTATATAAGCATGTGCAGGACAGATGACGGTGAAAGAATATAGCCAAACAAATAAATTATTCTTAACACAGTTTCTGGAAAGCTCTATGTGGATGGCATGTAACACAGAATAGTGCTAAGATAATATTTCACAGTTAGCACATTAAATTAAGAAACCGTGTAAAGATGCATCAACCAAGCGTTCATGTTTCAGCATAAGGGCTGGTACTGGCCTAAAATGCATTGATATTTCCTGATTAATATTTGATTGATTTAAAATTAAAATTTAAAAATTAAAATTTAGCCCGTAGTTAATTGCAATGTTTTTCTACGTGAACATAGAATGTCATTTTAAAACTTGGTTAGTGTCAGACCCAATAAGTTTTGAATTGTATACCGCGTGTATTCTGATTGTTACCGGACATAGATAAGGTCACAAAATCTTTACAAAAACTTTTCACAGAAATTTAAGTGCAACAAATTCAACTTGGTATGTAAAGCAGAATCAATCCAGTTACACATTTGTATTTTGCATTGATTATTTCACTGCATAATCATATTATTTTTCTGATTACTCATGAAATTAATTTTTTTTTTTTACATTTTCTTTTATACATTATCTTTGTGCCATTTTTAGGAAAATATGTACAATAATATAAGTAAATATAAGTAATACTGCCAAGTCCCAGTGCTACCAAACCAACAGCAAAAACTTCAATTTCAATTGATTTTAACGTGTTAAAGTGTAAAGGTCTAGGGATTTTAGAAAGTTCAGCGTAGCACCTTAAAACAAAAATTAGAATTGGTCCTCTATTGTTTTAATGGTCCTTCAAGCAAAATACAAGACAACTGATGGTTCACATAATTAAAATTATAATCAATTTTAATCCCGAAGCGCATTATGAGATCAAAAGAACAAGGCATAAAAAAGTATGTCACTGCAGTTACTCCAGTTTTACTAGAGAAGAAGAAACAATGGAGTAATATTAAAGGTTATCATGCATATTATCTTTAACATTTTATTTTGTGGTTACTGCTCTTTTTTTTTTTTTACCTCTGCTCATTTGTTCACTCTCTTACTTTCTTGCTTTTTGCCTCTCAATTGACTCTTTTTCTATTCTTTTTTCGAGTGCCAATATATTTAAACTCTTTTCCTTTTTCTACATTCTCCTTCATTGATTTCCAAAGCCCTCGCTTTGTAGGCAGCTGCGGTCCAGCTGTGTGTTTTCTGTAGTATGCGTGTGTGGTTCTCTGGCACAGTTTTGTCACAGTGGGCAGTGCACGAAAGAGAAGGGGGTAACTGAAAATTTTAAGTGGGAGTCACTTGTCATTTTGGATGACAGAGCAAAACTGGGCAAAATATCAGAGAGATTCAGAGAGGGAGAGAAACAGAGAAGGAGAAAAAGAGAAAGTATGTAAAGGAGTCCAGACTCCAAGGGCTATTAGAAATCTCTATACAACAGGGCCAAGGCGTCAGACCCAGCAAGAAAGAAGAATTGTTAGAGACAGAAACAAATAATAAGCATATGAAAACACCAAAAAGAGAAGTGGATGTGTGTGGTAAGAAAATGTGAAGCTGACAGAGGAACACTTGGACCTAAACATATCTAAAAATAACAGGTTGTATAGTAACCTAATCTGATAACAACAATAAAGGCTGGTGTATGTATTTTCTGGTGCTTTAAGAAGATGTGTTTCTTAAGTTAAAGATTTCGTATTTTGATAAGACACTGTCTTTAAATAAATAAATATGCTCTGGTAACCTCATCCACGTCAAGCTTCTGCTAAAAAGAATCTACTTGTGATAATCGCTATAAGTAGAAAAGTAATAACTTAGCAAATGTTTACTTCATAATATGCTTAGGCCATAACAAGAGAAGCGTTCCACCAAATTATACCAACATCAAGTTTACTTTTGTTAATTACATACAGCTCTTTTTCAATAGTGCATTTTCTCAAAAGCGATCATAATTTCCAAAACCTGAACTTTCAACGAGCAAGTCAAAACAACAGTGGCAGGAAAAATTTCATGCTCTTTTATAACAAGAAACTTTGTGAGGGCCATGTCTCAGTGAAGGGGGGGGTCTTCTTTAAGTGACAAGGCAGCGTTAAAGGGTGTAAAAATGTCAATTGAAAATCACCTTAATGTCATATTATGTTTAGTAGTTTGTACAAACATATGTCTATCTACAGATATTTTTGTTAAGGTTGGGGTTCCAATATGGCTACTCCGTGATAGTCATGACGCCCTCCTTCTTTTGGGTGGTGCATTTATATTTACTATAGCTGCTAAATGTGTATAAAAGCTAACTGTGTTTGTTAAGGAAGCATACTTTCATAAGAATGCAAAAAAAAGATAAGACATAAGGATTCAAGAACTGCAGAAATGCTCAAATCCAAGACACTCGGTTATTTATAAGAACATTTAGAACCGTCCATATTGTTTATACATTATATCGCCAAAAGTATTTGCCCACCCATTCAAATGATCAGAATCAGGTTTCCAATCACTTCCAAGGCCACAGGTGTATAAAATCAATCACCTGGGCATGCAGACTGTTTTTACGAACAACAATCCAGTCATGAAGTTTCGTCACTCCTAAATATTCCACAGTCAATTGTCAGCTGTATATAAGAAAATGGAAATGTTTGGGAATGACTGCAACTCAGCCACATAAACTGACAGAGTGGCGTCAGTGGATACTGACGCCCATAGTGCGAAGAGGTTGCAAACTTTCTACAGTCAATCACTACAGAACTCCAAACTTAATGTGGCCTTCAGATTAGCTCAAGAACAGTGCACAGAGAGCTTCATTGAATGGGTTTCCATGGCCGAGCAGCTGCATCAAAGCCATACATCACCAAGTACAATGCAAAGCATCGGATGCAGAGGTGCAAAGCATGCCGGCATTGGCCACCTAGAGCAGTGGAGACGTGTTCTTTGGAGTGACGCGTTCTTTGGAGTTCTTTGGATCTGGTAATCTAATGGACGAGTCTTGGTTTGGTGATTGGCAGGAGAACGGTACTTGTCTGACTGCATTGTGCGAAGTGTAAAGTTTGATAATGGTATGGGGTTGTTTGTGAGGAGCTGGTCTTTGCCCAGGAGAAGCTGGTCCAGTGAAAGGAACTCTGAATGCTTCAGTATACCAACACATTTTGGACAATTCCCAACTTTGTGGAAACAGTTTGGAGCTGGCCCCATCCTCTTCCAACATGAGTGTGCACAAAGCAAGGTCCAAAAAGACCTGGATGACAGAGTCTGGTGTGGATGAACTTGCCTGGCCTGCGGAGAGTCCTGACCTTTACCTGATGAAACATCTTTGGGATGAATTAGAGCAGAGACTCAGAGCCAGACCTTGTTTCCCAACATCAGTGTGTGACCTCACAAATGCGCTTCTGGAGGAATGGTCAAAAATTCTCATAAACACACTCCTGAACCTTGTGGAGAGCCTTCCCAAAAGAGCGGAAACTGTTCTAGCTGCAAAGGGTGGGCCGACGTCATATTGAACTATGGATTAAGAATGGGATGTCACTTAAGATCATATGTTTGTTATGTCAAGCCATTTTTTCACTGGCATTTTTGGGTTTTGCCAAGCAGAAATGTTTTGATGTCCATTTTAATTAAAAGTTGAATCGTACATTGCCACACGCATTTTAGAATTTTTTAGGGAAAGCAATTAAGGGTCAAGCACCAAAAACTTGTAATGCCATTAATTATGTAAGCTCATCTGTGAGCTGCACTTTTGTTGGTCTTGGTCATCAAGCATATGAGACGATTCTGTTACTTCACAACTTATTAGGCCAAAAGGATGCATGGCCATGTACGGCCGAGTCCAATGTATGCTTGAAAGTGACGAAGTGTGCAAGGTGATTTGGATAGTGCAACTCAGAAACCGGGTGTGTTTTGATGTATACGATCAATTAAATCCAAGGGCACAATCTGTTAAGGATGTTGTTACAGCACCCCTGGAACAATGAGGGTAAAGGGCCTTGCTCAAGGACCCACATTGATAACTTCAGTGAACCTGGAATTTGAATCCACAACCTTCAGATCGATCACCGTGACCATCGAGCTATAGCACCCCTAAGGTCTACCACTTGTTAAAAGTTTAGTTTAAAGACCGGTGATGTTGTGGGTATGGACTCTGATGGCAGTGTCAGAGAGGAGGATGCTGTCTAAGCTAAAAACCATTATGGACAATGTCTTCCACCCACAGTATTATGTACTGGTAAGATACAAGAGCGCATTCAGTTTAAAAATCATTTTACTCAATTGCCTCACATAGTGATACAGGATGTCATTCCTTCCTGTAGCCATCAAACAGGATAACTCCTCTGCACACTTTAATTCATATGTGCATTACCAAATGCACATATGCATTTGGTGCAATACAAATGTGTACAATAAAACACAATATGATAAGTCGTACAATATATGTCACCACTGCCATTGCCACTAAAATGTTGTTGAATTTAATTCTTAATTGTAGTGCTGCATTTTTTAGTGCTGCATTTTTCT
>JAOUQT010047381.1:0-10914 GCA_025769995.1 Xyliphius kryptos
ATTTCACATCCTCTTACCTCATCCAGAAGTCCAATTTCATCTCCATAGTTAAATACTGGTGTACCCGGCAGTGTAAAGAGCAACATCTGGTTAAATTTTACTAGTGAAAGCCCGACAATAGAAGCCAGGTGGCCCTTGAAGTGATCACCAAAATTCCAGGCCTGTTTGGTCCCCTGTTGTGCGTACAGGTGCTTCACTGCTTCAGCAACAGCCATGCTGGACTTCTTCCTCAATACACCAGAAAGCAGCAAATCCACACTGGTGGTGTTTAACATGGTGCCAACTTCGACAGGATCAGTCACATCAGTGACACCAATTAGAGCTCTACCAAAAAATGTAAACATTAAAAAATGAAATCATAATATTCATAAACAAAGTCACAGTAAAAAATGATTTTAGAAGAAAGCTATACTTTTTCTCCTCCATAGAATGATTCTTTACAATGTCCTTGATGTCACCAATCACTGATGGTGCTTTATTGACCACAAGATCTAGATCATGCAGCAAGACCCCATCAAAACCTTCATTTAGCCAGTAGTCTGTGGCAGACTGTAGGACAAAAATTGCACCAGTAAGAACCAGTAAATTCTTCTGGCAATCAATAAACAACAAAACAATCGCTTACTTTGACTTTTTCTACAGTGCCAGACATGTTTGCGAACCATAGTGCTGTATTTCTGTAGTTAGGAGTCAGGTCCAACACAACAGAGATGCCTGGGATGGGGGGGGGGGGGGACAAACATTTAGTACACATCCTACCATCCCCTTCTCTGGACGGGGGGGAGTCAAAACCAACTTACTCTTTCTGTGTGCTGTCTGAAGAAGTTTCTTCAGTTCAGATACACTGCCAACTTCAGGTGAAATTTCTTTTAGATTTATGTCTTCAGGCTTTTCAGGATTTGACCTAAATATGGGCCTGATTACCAGACCTTTAACCTTCAGCTCTGCCAGGTCATCAACTTTAGAGGTCACATCTAAGTCAGTCAAGGATTAAAACATAATGTAAAAGCTCAAAAACAAAGCAAGTTTTCAGTTATTCTACATTATTACACATCATTTAATGGGATCAATCTGTACATGATTATACCTGAAAGCCCAGCTCCATTCGTAAATGCTTGGACATCTCCAATCTGGTACAGAGGACCATTATCCCACCAGTTCATTTCAGGTAGTGGTTTGCATCGAGGAGCCTGCACAATGATGACAATTGCTCCGGCTAGCATACCAACCCAACCAAGCCAGAACAGAATCAGCAGTGCATATCTGGCTCTCACCCACCTGGAATGATGAGAGAAAATAAAACTATATCAGGCAAATGTATAAAAACAGGACAAGATAATTTCAGACACTTTTAGAAAACCAAACCTGTCAAATGGTAATGTATAACCATAAAAGGCATTTTAAAAAACATTAAAAGGCATACTTTAATGCTATTATGGAGCAGATACTACATAACTGATAAATGGTATTAGACTCTTAGATTCAGTGCAGGTGGTGGGAGATAGAAGAATGCTTAACAAGCTTACAACGCTCATGGACAATGAATCCCACCACATGTATGAGACTAGTGGCACTGCACAGCACCTTTGACAGGCTGAGTCATCACAAGTCTGTTAAGGAGCGTTACCACAGAACCTTAATTCCTGCTGCAGTTAGACTGTCTAATCCACAATGTCTTTTATAGTGTTTTCTATCATCTTCCTGTTGTATTGGGACATGTAAATAACTGTTTATATCAATTTCTTTTTTATTATAATTTTCTTAATTACTGCTCTAATAGAATATATAAGATGTTGGGGGGGGGGGTGTCTAACTTTTTCCAATAACTATCACATTGCCACTGAGAATGAATTTCCCCATTGAGAGACTAAAGGCATCTTATTTTCAAATTAAATATATTTCCAATGATGAAACAAACAATATTATTCAGACAAACAAATTTATATTAACTTATAAGTCTATATGTTTAGTGGATTTTTACCAGAACTAAAGAAATAGAGACATTACTTTACTAGACTGTATAAACAACCCCGAGTCCCATGGTCTGAATCTATGGAAATTCACCCTCCATATGTTATATAGGTGAAAACAGAAGCAATCAAGTAGTTACTGTAGTGAAAGGTGTTAATGCATTTACAAAACAGAGTGAACACATTCAGAATTATGCATTTGAATCAAACAGTCCTGTTAAATGTTAATTTACATTAGTCTTTCATATTCATAAAATGCAAAGGGAAGCATGGTGGCTTAGTGGTTAGCACGTTCACGTCTCAGCGCTGGGGATTCCCAATTCGAATCCCTATCTAGGTGGAGTTTCCAAGTTCTCCCCATGTGGGTTTCCTCTGGGTTTTCCAGTTTCCTCCCACAGTCAAAAAACATGGATTCAAGGTAAACTGACTGCTCTAAAATTGCCCTGTGTCCTGATGTACCTCCCCAGCGCCCCAGACATTCTCCCCTGGATGGGCATGGGGAACCACACCACAACCCAAGCACAGGATTAAGCGGAAGATGATGAATAAATAGATTTGTTCAGACTAACCCTTTATTTTCTCTACTCTATAAAAACATTGTGGTGGCTGACAGTTTTGAGCATTTCAAGAACATGTTTTATTGTAAGGTAACAAGCACAAAAAAAATAAAAATCAGTTTGGTGACCAGCCAGAAGATGATGGTGGGTAAGGGCAGTAAGACTGGTTATGATTGATCTTGTCTTAAAAGTAATATATAAAAATCAGGGTTGTGTTTAACCTTGAAATCAGGGGTTTTTGCAGTTTGTTTTGAAAGTTGCTGGACAAGTCTTCTTGCCATTTTGATCTGTAGAACACAATTACTTCAGTAGGCAAGTATGGAGGTTAATTCAATGTGCAACAGGATTAAAACGGGTACATACCACTAATAAGCATTTGATAATGAGTCACGGTGAGAATGGCAGTATCTGTCCAGTGTCAGTTCCTACTTTTACAAATATTCCCATTAAACCTAAAGATTAAACTTGAAGCTCACATACCCTGGAGTTCCAGCTACTTTTAACAGCTCTTCCTTGGACAGCCCAGTAAATTTGACAATCTTCTCGTCAGGAATTTTCACGTTCCCAATGCCATTTTTGTCACTTAAAGGAGAGCCAGCATCTCCGTTGCTGGCGGTCATGGGCTGCCTCTCTGGGTCCACCTCGTTCAGCTCCACGTCTTTCATGTCGATCTCGGTTTCGGTGGCGGTTTCCCTGGACATCCTGAATTAATATTTGTACCTGAAACTGAAGAGCACAAGCCGTTCTTATTTAGTGCATCAAGATGTGCCAGCAACGTGTTCCACAGGCAACACCCCTGAAATGTTGCATCAGTAATGTCGCGTCAACGTCATTAACCGGGCAGGTCACGTGGTCTCGACTAAAATATAATACTTTTTTTTTGTAACTTGTTTACATTTTAAAATTTGTTATTTTTTTAATTATAAAAATGAGCTTAACCTTATACTTTAACCATATTATTCCTCATCTAGGGACGACGTCAGAAATCTGGTCGTTGAAACCATCTTATATTTTATATTAAAAAAACAATTACAAAAACCTGTAATTGGAAGTAAAATATAGATAACAGTTCAACCGCATCATCAAACACCAGCAAACTAAAGTACATTTAGTATACAAAAAAACTAAACAGATGGTGGTACAGTGACCCGGTTAACTGCCATTTCCCAAACAAGGTCACAAAACCGGAATAAACCAGATCTACTCCAATGATATCCTCACGAAAATCTTAAAATGCGTTTACAAAGCATAGAAACCTACCATTTAAATTGGGGGGGGGGGAGCCCACAAAGAACCATAACCAGCTGTATACGTTTATAGCACTGAATAGGATCACGTGACATTTGCCGTTCTAACATGTATACCTTCTTTATAAATAAAGTCTAACTGTTAAAATGTTACCTCAGAGATGAGCTGGCGTCAGATACACTCCCTCTTTGAGCTCCAAATTAGTGTCCGTGTGATTTAGTGTTAGAAGACCCCCTGCTTCTCTGCCTTATATTCAGTAAACTCCCCCCCAACACACACGCGCGCGCGCACGCACACACACACACACACACACACACACACACACACACACACACACACACACACACACAAATTACTGGCATGCATACGTTATCGTCCGCTTAATACTGTACAAGGGTCGCGGTGGGGTTCCCCATGTCCACCCAGGGCTGAATGTTTCCGGCGCTGGGCAGAAACACAGGACAGGGCGCCGATTATCGCTGGGCACACACTCACACACAGCCACACAAAAACACACACTATATGGGTCAATTTAAAGTATTTTATATATACTGCTTAAAAAAAATTAAGTATAAAAAAAATAAACAGCGTAACATTTTTGACATTTTTGTCAAAGTGAGTGACTTTAATGAAACTTGTCTGTAAAAATGCTCACCACCTATAAAATATATAACATTACATAACATATAAAATCCAAAGCCATAACTTATTTGAAAACAATTGCCTTTTAACTTTTACATTGTTATTAAGTTCTCCCCCACAGCACAGGTATTCCACTAGTAATAAATATAACTGTTATAGAACCCAAAAACAGTCCAGCAAATTTAAGTGGCCTGATGCTGAATGTGTGTGTGAAATTGAAGAATTTTTAAGTAATTTTTTTTTTGAGTTTTATATTTTTGTTTTTATAAATGTAGCAGCCTGACTGAATGGAAAAGTCCAACTTTTTCCTTTTGAAGAGCACGCTCTGCAAAATTTTTTGTTACCAAGCACATGGGGTTTGACTGCAAAACCTAGGACTAGTTTGTTTCAAATTTTCTAATTAGACAAAAATGCTTATGATCTAAAAAGCTTATGGATCAAAAATGCAAAAATGTGTATAAAGCCAATTATAGGCCTAATGGTGTGATATTTGTTATCACTGGTGAGAAAAATCTGATCAGAAACAATAGGGTCTCATAATAAAGTCACACACTCACACACAGCACCATGATGGAGAAGAGCAAAAAGCACAATCCACAAAAATATGAGACTTCAAACATGACAATTCAAACATACAGTATAATACCAACCTAGGAACCCACATTTATTTTTCTATTGCAGGAGGGTATAATGAAACAGGTGTTCAAAACAATGCCCTACATTTTGACCTAAACTGTTAAAAATGAGTAAAAATAACATGTAATGAATATTAACTCATGCTGACTGGCAGGGTAAACGCCTACAAAGGTACTAACCTGACCAAGAATTTTCTCATTATTGTGAAATGCCATATACTATGGTGTTTTATCAATGAGCTCCAGTTATTCAGACTGAATTATATATACTGTGGACAATTTTTTGTGTGTTGGACCATCATCTTCAATAAATTTTTTAATCAGTGTTTCTGACTGTCATTCTGCACTGAACTGGGTTGGTACAACATGAAAATTTTTGCCATAATTGTGTAACTTAGCTTGCAATATTTCTGGGTGGTAGCTTTTGTGTAGTGAAGCTTCATTTATTGTTAAATAACCAATAGCTTAGCTCACAACATCTAACAAGTAACTTGCCCACCATTTCAGTGTTAACACAAATTTTCTTACTTTAACTAATTTGTGGAATTTTAAATTTTTTGACAATTTTCATGAGCATTCTGTAACCCAGCACTCTCAATGTTCCGTCATTTTTGGGAATGTTTCATTATACTTTATGGAAAGTATAGAATTTGTAGTTTTGACAAATTTTGGGTGTTTTTTTATGGGTGTTTTGGGTTTTTTTCCCTCTCCCACAATGTTATTACAGTATCATATGCATCATAACTCATTTGTTGTAAATACAGATGCATATAAATATATTTACATAAATTTAATTTAATGATAAAAAGGAAAGCAGTAGCCATGTAGTTAATTATAAAGTCTTTCAACTGTTAATCACAAAGCAATTTACAGAAAGGCACCTAGCTCTACATCTACACTAAAAAAAGCAAAACTTCAAAGAAATTCAAAAACCTCCTAGTTCACTGATTTGTATGCTGTGAATGAAAAAAAATCTTTAAATAAATCAAACATCCCAGAAGCACAGCTTTTCAAGATTTTTCATCTGTAACTCGCTTTAGAGAATTTTATAGAACTGAGCAAAAAGTTTTAGAAATGTTTTTTAAATCTTGTAACCATACCTACATTATTTCTGTATCCGAGTTACAAACTTAAAAGGGAGTAATGCGTCATGTGTCTAAATTTGTTTTTGTGATATTTTATTAAAGATTCCATATATTTTATAAAGTAAAAACTAGAATACAGTTATATTTCATTGAAGCACTTTGTTGAAAACCTGTAGTTAAGACAACCTAGAAGGGGCTCCAGCATGACAAACAAGTCTCAAGTCTGAGATTAAGTTTCTTATTTAGACAGACTGAAACACACACAGTAACCATGTTTACTTACATGTTTCTGGTTTTTAACATATTTAGTGCTTTATAAGCATCCTAACATTGATACAAATTGACCTGTTAGCTTTGAGTGATTGTCTTAAACTGTTGTGTGACTCTGTTAAACTGTTTAAAACAAATATTTGTAAATGAATGCCTCTAGATTGCATTAACAGTATTTCTAAGGTATTTCTAACCTTTAACCTACTTCTCTGAGTTTCAGACATTGTGTTTGGTGTGAAGAGATAATGATTGTTTTGATCAGCAGAGCAAATGATCCAATCAGGAAATAACAATGACCAGTTAGTATGATTGCTTTACAATGCATCATTTAAGTTCACTCTAGCTTATATGGTCTTGTATTTAATGGCATTGTTTAGTTCTCCCTTTTTGAATAATGTTTTTAAATGCAAGTAAACCTTAAAATTAGGCCATTATCAAGAATAATCACAATTCCAACTATATTAATCTAAATCTTATTCTACTGTTATTATTTGTTATGCACATAGATAGTAAACAAGTCCTCACAGTGTTAAAAACAGGCCTGCTCTGGAGCAGCTTGTTCTGGGAAGGTCTGGAACCATGGCACTTTACCAAGAAATCTCTGAAATTGGATCCAGCAGTGAAGTACAAACAGTAAGGTTGCTATGCAGCATGTTTATAATCTAAATGGCCTTTCAGTTGATTTTTATGTAATCATTTGAATGATTCAAATGTTTTATCTGCTAGATGCAACTTCTGTTTTAACTTCTGGGTGGAAGGCAGGAAAAATATTAAATATCTGTAAACACATAAAACAGTCTGTTTTTTAAGAACATGTGGAGATTCAGCATCAGCACTTTTTTAGATTTAATTCTGTAAAGTTGTTTAACTGACCTAAATTGGTTTTCTTGTTCCTTCCTGAAGATTGCCTTTGTTAGTTTAGTGGAAAAAGGAAATAGCAGCTGTTCATTTCAGCGCTCTGAACAGTGTCTGATTTCTCCTCGTCCTTATTTTTCTGTTGTACCATAGAAATGCCACTGAAATTAAAATAAGACATATATAATAATACAGATACTATCGAGTAACAGGCTCAAATCCTGATTATCTGATTTACTTAAAAACAGTGATTCAAGTTTACGTTTCATATGAGCCCAAATGGAAATGCGGGTCAAATATTTTTTATTCAATCTTCAGGCTAAAAATAGATTCCATTAATTTTTTTTATTGCAGAGAATCCTTTTGTGTGTGTGTGTGTTATATAGAAGTACTTTGTGCTACTTTTGAACCCGTTTTGACGCCATAGTTTTGGGGCTGTCGCCGGGTAACACGGACTTTCAACTCCCTCCACAAATTTTCTATTGGGTTGAGGCCAGGAGACTGGCTAGGCCACTCCAGTACCTTCAAATGCTTTTTACAACACAACTCTTTGTTTTTCCTGAGCGGTGTGTTTCTTTGGAGATAGTTCTGGGATTTTTGTTCTCATGATCATTTTGACCCTACGAGATCTTGCATGATGCCCTAGATGGAGGGAGATTATTAATGGTCTTATCTGTCTTTCATGTTCTTACAATTGCTCCAACAGTTGAATTATTTACACCAACCTGCTGTACTTTTGTAGCTTCACTCGTCCCAGCCTGGTGCAGGTCTACAATGTTCTTCCTGGTGTCCTTCAACAGCTGTTTGGTCTTGGCCAAGGTTGCGTTTACAGTTTAACTGTTTGAGGCTGGGGAGGCACGGTGGCTTAGTGGTTAGCATGTTCGCCTCTCAACGCCTCTCTGGATCCTGTTTCTCCCACAGTCCAAAAACATGAATTCCAGGTACAATGAATGCTCTAAATTGCCCTGTATAATGTGTGTTTGTGTAAGTGAGTGTGTGCCCAGTGATAAATTGGCACCCGAGATGTTCTCCCTTGGATGGGCATGGGGGACCCCACTGTGACCCTAGAACAGGAATAAGCAGAAGATAATGGATGGATATTTGAGGCTATGGACAGGTGTCTTTTTTTTATAAACAAGGTCAAACAGGTGCCATTAATACAGGAAGGACTGAAGGACAGAAGAGCTTAATGTCTGTGAGAGCCAACAATCTTGCTTGTTTGTGGGTGAAAAAAATACTTATTTTACATCACATTTTACAATTAAAATGTGACTCCTTGTGATATTTTCTCATTTTATTCTTATAATTAACGTGTCATTCTAAGTGGGAGAACTTGCACAATCGGCTGACTATTTTTGTCACCACTGTAGCTTATTGTGCGATTCGTCCTGGCCAGCAGATGGCGATATGAGCATTGCAGAGAGCTTTTCGTGGAGAGGAAGTGAGTTTTGTTTAAGGCGGGATCAGGACAGTGAATTTTGAAAGCTTTCTCTTTATCAGAATTAAAAGTCAGAGACGAAGTGGCCCACATTCAACTTACCCTGACCTTAAACTAAGGTAAGTCAGACACTTTCTGTTGATTCCCAGGGCAAATTTACTTGGTAGTTTATTATTGAGCTCTAGATCCTGTGCTAATTTGTTTTAGCGTTAGTGCGCTAGCTGCTCCATCTAACATTAAGATTTCGTCATGAAACGGTTGGATTTTGTTTGTATACATTTTTTTTCATAAATACAACGTGTTTTGTTTTTTGAAAAGATAATATATAGCTATTTAAAGGCACGCTATCTTGGTAGAAGCGATCTCGCTATCTTGGTCGAGACGATGCAGTTATTTAGAGAGAGCTTATCTTCTGCTGCTGGGTTTAGAAAGGAAAAACTTAAAAAAGTTTGTTACATAACACAATTTGTTACAACTCGATCAATATAGTTTTTAATCTCAAATGGCTAATGCTGGAAGTTAATGTAATATGTTCTGTTTGTCGTGGAGTAATGACACGTCATGTTTAAAAAATGAATGCTAATCAGTGGGGATTAAAGTTACCCAACTAGTATTTCTAGTCAGTAAACACACTCCAATAGTTATGAATTAAGTAAGCAGTGATTTTATTGTAAGTCAAAAGAATGGTAATACAGCTCATTGTTTTTTCTGTGTTTTCAGTTTGGCCTCAGAAACTGATCTCTTGAGACACACCCACATTCAAAATGTCATCAACATCACAGAAACATAAAGAGTTTGTCGCTGAGCCCATGGGGGACAAAACTGTTATGGCACTTGCTGGAATTGGTGACGTTCTTGGCAGGAGGTTGGAGGAAAAGGGTTTTGACAAAGTAAGCCAGCTGTAATCTGGAAGTTACCATGACCATGTTGGTGTACGGCGATCAATAAAAAGCTAAAGCCTTTATTTTCACTTTCTCTACAGGCATATGTAGTCCTTGGACAGTTCCTGGTACTGAAAAAAGATGAGGAGTTGTTTCGGGATTGGTTGAAGGAGACCTGTGGAGCAAATTCCAAACAGCAAGGTGACTGTTACGGCTGCCTCCGAGAATGGTGTGACTCTTTCCTGTAATTAGCCTGTTTATTCAGTTTAATGAGTACTGTTTTATTAGGTCTCCCAACCTCCCAAACCAGTCTTTTAGTGAAAAGATGCAGGTCTTTATTGAGATTGATGCATCTTATTTTATTGATTCATTTACCTCAGCTGGCTTAATGGCAAAAAATTTAATCACACATTGTTTTTATTTACTGCTGTTGTATGTTCTTATTTTTATTAATGTTTTATAAATGCCTTTAAGCCAAGACACTGTTCAATTTAAGCCTTCTGTTTTTGTTTTGTGTGTTTTGACCCTGTTGTAACTTGGCTCAGAGCTTTGATTATATATTGGCAGAAATTAAGAGTTTGAATCCAGATTTTTACGGTGTTCTCTACTTTAGAAACCGAATTGCACCATTTCATTAAATTCGTCATTTTGATGTCTGCAATTCATCAAACTGTTAGCAAAGATATTTAAAATGAATACCTGATTAATTTTAATATTATAGAGTTGATATAAAATGTTTTTAAATCAATGTTTTGTGTTCTATCTGTAACACAAATAGAAATGCCATAATAATGGCTATTCTGGACCTTGTACCCTAAACCAAATTTTAATTCTGGTCTCAGATACAAAGTTAATGTTTAAGAAGACAATATTTGATATCGATAAAACTGACCTTGACTGTGACCTCGAACCTGGCTCATGAACCCTGTTTGATTGCATCTTTGAAATAAAATTATAATATTCACTGCTTCAAACTGATTGATTTGTCTGGAATTTTTAAATATTTTAGCACCATACCATCCTACACTACTGAAATGAGTGCCCTTGAAAAGAAATGCCAAAAAAAGATGCTTTTATTTCTTACATTTACATTTCTTACATCTCTTTCCTGTCTTAAGATGCATTGTTGTATTCGGTCTGTTAATTGATTATAGATAGAGGCTGTCTTAATGTATTTAATTTGGCAGTACATAAATAAAAAATTAAACCATAACACACTTCTATTTGAACATTTGCCACACATTCCTATCTGGATGTACATTGAAAAACCCAACATGGGAAAAGCTTTTTTTTTTTTTTTTTTTTTTTTTTTTTTTTTTTTTTTTTTTTTTTT
>JAOUQT010047391.1:0-10914 GCA_025769995.1 Xyliphius kryptos
CATTTAAAGCCCAACTTTTTAGGGGGGGGGGGGGGGTTGCCCATCCCCCCCCCCCCCAAGTGGTGACCTATGAATCTACCCCGTTAACACCCCCCACCTTTGGACAAACACACACTGCCCAGTACAAACACACCCACACATTTCACAAAAGGGGAAAAAGTATAATTGCCAGAGCTTCAGATACTGGCACAAAGGAAGGAAGTGAATCAGACCCATCAGGACATGCTGCTGGTAACTAATGAAGCTCGTCATCCGAAAAGCATTATATACAAAAGAGTCAATCACCTCAATTCAGTGTATTAAATGCAACTGTGCACCCACATTTCTTTTTTTTTTTCTTTTTTCTGTAGGTTATAGATCATAGGGAATGTATTTTGTAATAAAAATGAGATGAAAATGCAGCTTTGTGTGTTTAGATAAAATCACACCATTTGGCTGGCGCTTTTATCCAAAGTAAGCATCACATCATCATGGTTACAATCCACTCCAACTTCTTTCATAAAGCATGTTTACACTTTACAAAAGCCCAAAGTGCTGTACAAAAATAGAATCACAAATAGAATCATGTTTGGGATCAGAATGCAGTAACAACCGCAAAACAACATCCCTGGAGCGTGAGATTTAAGGGGTCTTGCTCAAGAGCCCATATCGGCAAATTGGTTGACTGGAATCAAATCCCTAAAAAAATAGATTATCAGACCTCCTCCCTACATGACTGTTGCTAAAAAATACAAACTGTACTGAATAAGACAAAGCAAGATACTGGCTATGGGCTAAAAGTATGTTCAGCCAAAAAATACTATTCTCAGCTAAAGTTTAGAGGCCTGGGCGATATACCGAAAATTTACCGATACCGAAATTTATGACGATAACCGACGTTCTTTTGCTCATATCAGTATTTTCGGTATTTTAAAAAAAAAAAAAAAAAAAAATTTTACAGTTGTTTTGTCTTTTTTGTCGGCTACCTTCATGTTCCTTTAAGAGGCCGCGTGCTTTCTGTAGGGTAGTCACAAAAAAAATGAAAGGGAATTGTACCATCAATATGGTGTGAAGTATTTATCTTAGCCTTATACATTCTTTATTGTTGGGGTGTGTATTAAAATTATCATCCATTTATCATTATCGAGGTGAACTGCGCAATATATCGCAATAGTGATTTTAGGCCGTATCGTCCCAGCCCTAGTTTAGAGTGAGCGTTATTACAGCCAATGTGGTTATAAAAGCCTTTTTCAAAGAAAACGCAAAGCAAATTATCTTTTTTTTTTTTTTTTTTTACATGGCACATGCCGTTCAGCGTTAAGTAAAAAACAGGACGAGATCGGACTACATAAATATTCTGCCAGCTAAAAACAAGTTCAGCCGAACCATTAATTAAGGTACGAGTCTGACACTGATCGATGATCACATGAAATGACAAACGACTTGTATTATGTGTTTATACACACTCATTAATAAGCATGCTCACAGCCCCACGGTCTTTAGGCAAGCAGACAAACTTTTATGAGGAATACAAAGCTAAGAGAAACTATAATGGATATACTGTGCAAAGAGACATTCATCTTTTTAGTGAAAGATCTTAAGCTACAAGAAACGATAGAACGAGTCCAACATGTAAATAAAAACATACAAGTTAAAATCCCATAAAAGTCCTATGTAGAATGAATAAGGATATTGCTGTGTTACATTTGCATGTTCTTCATGTCTTTGTGGGTTCACTCACAATCCAAAACATGTTAGTAGGCGAACTGATTTGTTTAAAAAAAATGGGAGTCAAATAATGACAGCAAAATTAGCTCACATGCTAAAATATTACTACTTCAACTACTAAACAACGCCGTCGTTCAGAAACAATACTTATGTACACAAGACAATATGTCACAACTTCAGCGGTCTGGAAGAAATATAAATGGACGAAAAAAGAACTGGACAGTGGAGGGTTCATAATTACTCAGGTGATTTAAATACATTCAATCATTATCTTCCGCTTATTCCTTTAGGAGGGTCGTGGGGGGGGGGGTTCCCAGGCCCATCCAGGGGAGAACATCTCGGGCGCTGGGCAGATACACCCAGGACAGGGTGCCCATCCATTGCTGGGTACACACTCACTTATACATAAACACATTATACAGAGCAATTTAGAGCATTCAATTTACCTTCATGTTTTTGGGATGTGGGAGGAAACCAGAGAACCCGGAGGAAACCCATGCAGACACGGGAAGAACATGGAAGCTCCACCCAGATTGAGGTTCGAACCGGGAATCCCCAGCGCGGAGAGGCGAATGTGCTAACCACTAAGCCACCGTGCCGCCCCAATCCAACATTTATTTGTTAATTTATTTGTCCATCATCTTCCACTTATTCATTTACTGGGGGGACACCAAGGACAGGGTGCCAATCCATCGCTGGGCGCGCACACACACACACACACACACACACACACACACACACTGCCAATTTACCCTAAATCCATAATTTTGTACTGTGTGAGGAAACCAGACAACTCAGAGAAAACACAGGGACACGGGGAGAACGTGGAAACTCCACCCAGCTCGAGATTCGAACCTAGATCCCCAGCACTGAGAGGCGATGCAGCTGGACTGATATCTCCTCTGAGACACAATGCTGGGAAGTCTATCCCTGGGTTCTGAGATTCTGGGTTCACCGATGTCACTCAGCACCACTTTCTTGTGTTCTTATTCTTCCAAAGTAGACTTTGGGAATCAATTTCAAAAGTAAAATCAGTTTTATAAACAAACCTGTTTTTTGCCGCACGAAAAAAAGTGAAACGCCCTCGGCTGTTTGGTTCTATATTTAAATAAACTCGGTGTCTGAGTGAATATTTCTGATCTTCAGCACTATGTGCATTTGATTTCCAAACCTATTTGTATTCAGTGCGACTCCCCCATCTTTGATGCGCGCACTGACGCACCACAAACACATCAACATGCCACTTTTTAAGTATTTTTTAAAAGCGGAGGCAATTAAATCATATTCCTTACAATGCTTACCCGAAACGTAGGGACCTACTCCGGCGGCGAACCCCTCAAAGGTTCCATATTCATGAAAGATTTCAATACCTCGAGTCCCCAGTGGGACGAGGAGACGGGAATAATGATCCGTCTTTATGTCAGGCAGCCACCAGGAGAGAATTATGCAACAGCGTCCTGCACAAGCACAAATACTCATCCACTCTGCCGTCTGTTGGGGTTCCGGCCGGGGGGGAATTTATTTCGGGCGTACGGGGGAAAGGAGGATCCTCAACCGGTTTTGTTCCGTATTGGCATCTTTACTCTCCAAAGATTAGTAATTAGCATGTTGTTGGTTAATGACATAGCGAGAAAGGTAGCCCCCACTACCATCACCACCCCCTGCACCTGGACATGCAGCTAGTTTGCATGGAGTCAAATTTCTGGAATCAGTGTGTTGTTAATGTCTCAATGCCGAAGGCAAACCTGCGAGCAATGAAATACTAACTGACTTGATACTGAGGATGACTTTTCTTTGCATCAATTCGCCTTTCGTCGAGTTTATTTCGGACCCGGCTGCAAAAAATGGGTGGGATATCCACAGTTCAACGTTCTGGAGATACGGCGTGACCTGACACCCAAGAATGGAACTTAATTGACGGTATTAACGCCAGTGCAAATATATGGCCACATGCAGCGTTTCCCAAAGTCATTAGTACTCTGCATTATTTCTGACACTCTATCTATACATTATAACGAGGGCTGATCGTACGTGTAGCGACACACTGCTTACAGGCCGCGCCTTCGGAGGTGTCAGTTTGATTGAGGATAATATACCGTGGGTATGGCATTCAGATGCTCGAGCCAATCATTCCAATCAGCCTCAAGGACCTGCATCTGAAACATACCACATACCGAATACTCAGGCCTATCCCAATCCCTTGCCCCAACACAAGCACCAGCATCAGTGAGACGAGGCCTATCCGATCTGAAGTCATTATATAGGTTGAGAGGCGGTGAGGGGGTGTGTTTGTGGGGTGGGGGGTTCAATCTAAAGCAAGTAAGCCAGGCCGAAAAAATAAAGAGATGTTGCTTGTTTGCTTCATTTGTGACATTTTCATTTTTAATCTTGTTATGAAATGCAGCCAGCGAGGAGTCTACTGTTCCTGCTTTACCATGGCAACACTGAATGAACCGGAGCACTCACGGAAACCGTGATGTGGCAAACGCATCGCACAAAGTTGTTTTTTCTTTACAGCCACAGTCGACTGATTTGTTCTTCTGATTCACAGGCGGGCAGGAAAAGTGCACGCAAAAAAAGCAGCGAATGTACAGGAGATGAGAAAGGAATGAATAAATGGAGGAAAGAAAGTGAATCACCGGCGCCACGTTAGGAACAAGATCAGGTCTGAGGCGCACTGCTCCGCGCATGAAGCTGCGGGATGTTTCAAGTAGTATGCATGTGACTTTGGACACACTACTTATGCAATGTAACCAACATCCCAGATACGAGTCACTGGTCACATGGTCACCGTTTTGATCGCTGCCGTTTGCATTGCTTGCTGTGTGTACGGGGATCGGCTCTCTTGTGGGGCATTATTGTGAATAAATCACAGGAGATATTTTTGATTTTATTAGGCAAGACGCTAAAAGGAGTACAGGTACACCATTTTCCTAATCATAAAATGGGTAGTTCCGGTCCTTTAATCTGATTGGCTGAGCCGCTTGTCTAGCCCGTGACATTATTCACAATAACCCACACCTCTGACCGCTTCACATTCGTATAAATGCACAAAATATATTGTTTTCCAGAAGTTTTTCATAAAAACTGCGTTTTGTAATCAGGAAATTAAAAAATGATTGTGACTGAATTACATCACGAAAGACAAGTTTATTAGCAGTTTTGCTTTCAGTAAACGCATTTATGAATCAACATCTATATGTTTTTTATCATAGTGTGTTGGTAACTGTTTTTAAAAGCAATAAAGTACTGGAGGTTGTGCATTATTCTTAAAAAACATGATAAAAAGGTGTACGGTGTAGGAACACCTCTTTCCTGTGGTTTATTTACAATAATGCACGCCTTCTTGTGCCTTAGTTTTATTATGCACAGCCTTAATAGCCTTATAAAATGGTTACAAACACACTATCATAAAAAAACAAGGTTTGATTCATAAACGCATACAAAAGCTTGTCCGGTATTTAAAGTGAACACTGTTCGCTGAGTAACGGTATTCAGGTTTCTCCAATCAATTAATGTCTGTCATCTAATGGTCAAATTACAGAATTACAGTCTTTAATGGCATGGCTGGACAAATGGTTTTCAGATTTTATTCTGCTTTGGCTGTTTCTGGGTAGATCTTTGTCAAGAGTTTGTTCTCCCGCTTCCCTGCGCTGTGTCGCTTCCTGCCCATCATTACACTAACAACCCACAGAAACGCTCTCACTTAATGTGCATGCTTGTGTCCGGTTGTGCTGTGTGTACAGGTACAAGGGCTGGACAATGAACCTGAAAAACCTGGTTTTAGACCACAGTAATTGATTAGTATGGTTTAGCGCCTCCTTTTGCGGCCAATACAGCAACAATTCATCTTGGGAATGATATATACAAGTCCTGCACAGTGGTCAGAGGGAATTAAAGCCATTCTTCTTGCAGGACAGTGGCCAGGTCACTACGTGATGCTGGTGGAAGAAAACGTTTTCTGACTCGCTCCTCCAAAACCCCCCAAAGTGGCTGAATAATATTTAGATCTGGTGAGTGTGCAGGCCATGCGAGATGTTCAAATTCACTTTCATGTTCATCAAACCAAAATTTTGAACTCTGCACCCAGAATGTTGTGTGCATTACAATATTTGGAGCAAAATATTACCCTGCTCTTACCCTGCCAATTAAATCTTCATACATTTAATGAAGATTGGCCACCAGACTGCTCCAATTTAGCCATGAAACCTCCCACACTAAAATGACAGGGGTTTCAGTTTCATTTTCCAACCCCTTTATATCTAAAGTAATAGTTCAACAGGCATATACATTAATAAATGGGAAATGTTAGCAAGATTTATTCATCCATCCATTATTTTCTGCTTATTCTGTTACACTAAATTTGCATATAAATTGCAGCCCAATGGCACCCTATGGTTAGCCATAGGGAAGGTGGGTGTTGACATTTTGTCAGTCAAACCAGTGTTAAGGACCAGAACTACCCTTTCCATAATATGCCACATGTGGTCCAGATGTGTTTCGGAACATGTAGTCCAAATGGGGGGACAGCAGTGCCACTAACTGTAGTCGACTCCACCAAGTTTCCATCCTCAAACTGTTTCATAGGACAGTATGATCAGCTACAGTGGCTTCAGTAGGTCAACATGCAGAGATTTTCACATTCTGCTAGACGAATTCTGCATATTTAGACACACTAGACGTGCCTCCGCCTGCTGTGTGGAAGGTAGCAGGCGAATTTGGATTTATTGAAGGGGGGAAGGAAGAAACAAACAATAAACAGAGGAAATAAACCGGGAGAGGCAAGAAATAAATAGTACGGAAGGGAAGGTCAGGAACCGAATCAATGAAGGAATGGATAAAATAAGGGAATGAAGAGACTGAGAAAGTTTGTTCGGAACCTTATGGTGGTGTGTGGGGGGAGGGGTGGTAAGGTGGGGGGATTCTACAGAAGAGGGGGTGGGAAGTAAAGAGAAATGAGAGGTGTGTAATGCATCGATGCGATGGAGAGGAAACAGCATGACACATTATTGACAGCTGCTTTGGCACTAAGCCGCTTATTGATAAAAGCGGTAATCGGCTGGCAGAAGGTAAGGAGGCTGCGCGCTGATAAAATATCAGAGCTAAAGGCTGCACCATCAGGGAGCCGAGCCTCCGACTAAAGCCTTACCTAAAAACTTATTCTCCCTTTCTGTCCCCATCAAAGTCTAATCCCGACCTCAGGCTGCTGGCTGAAAGGGTTCCTGCCACGAACGGTCGCGATTTTCATCAGCGGCGAGAAGACGAGCGATTTCACATTTGCGCCTGCACTTATCTCTGATGACTTTCCCTTCTCCAACCGCGAGATGGTAATTTGATGCAATAAGAGGCTCTGTGTTTTTTTATTTCCATCTCAGGCAACGAGGAAATATTAAATGTACCTGGACATCTCACAATAAACAAACTGCCTTCTGTTTTATTCGGCATAAATCAAGCTCACTGGGTCGCGTCGCGCCAAACGGCGCAGAGGAAACGGATCCGACTGCGAGCCCCCGGGTTTCGGCATAATCACTGTCATTCACGTCTTTCACCCACATTATCATTAGTCTCTTATCTGCATACCACCGCTGTGCGCTGCTCCATCCATTACCACGTCACCGAGCGCCTGCTCCATCAACAAGAGGAGCCACTCGTGCCACCGGTGCCGCCTCCTCGGCACAGGCTCTAATCCCTCTTTAAAGGTAAATGTGGCAGCACTGCATGGAATCCTTCACCCTCACGAGTGGTTCCTCGGAACCATCCCACCTTCAAAACCTGAGATTTCAGAGTTCACATTGCTGTGGGATGATCCAATACTGCGTTGGGAGCGTTGTGCCAGGCGAAGTCCCACAGTGCCCAGTACGGTGGTAGGGTCTTTTGAAGCATTCTGGCTTTGGTGTAGTTGGATGAGTGCCAAAAAAAAAATTAATGGGCTGATTCTGAGCAAAATGCCTGTAAATGTCTGGTTTTTGTTTCTAGACAGGGTCACTCATTGGAAATGTGTCCATTCACTGTACTAAACCCTCGGCACTTGTCCGGGGTAATCGATCGCACAGCGTCATGCTAAACCAGTCAGACGACGAACGGCGCCTGATGAGTCTGCGGGAAGCTTCTAACAAACCAACAAGCCCATGGTTAATGAACATTATTAGACCTCAGCATGTTGACAAGACCCAACCAATGGGATGCTGTACGTGGCTGCGGTGTAATTCCTAATTAGTGGGATATGGGTCTGCCACATGTAGTCCAGATGAAAGGTCCGGTAGTGGACCAGCAGTGCCGCTACCTGTAGTATCACAAGCTCTAATTCCTCTTTAATTGAAAGTTAATTGGATGGAATCCTTCATCTGCTTATGACGGGGGTGGGGGGGGGGTTCCCCAAACCAAACCAGTGAGTTCCCTTTTCAGCGGGATGATCCAATACCGCATTGTGAGGGTTCTGCCAGGCGAAATCCCACAGTGACGATCTGGTTCATGGAAATCGATTAGCCTCGATTAAATAAATAAATAAATAAAAAATTAAATAAATAAAAAAAAAGTCCTCCACCCTCATCTTTTCCCAATGGAGGCCGAGTGCGATGGTAGGGTCTTTTGAAGCATTCTGGCTTTAGTGTGCTGGGACATGGGCCAAAAAAAATGCACTGCTTTTGTACAAGATGCCTGTGAATCCATCAGGTTGTTGTTTTGGTTGGTACCCCTGTTTTATCTCAGGGTTCTAGACAGGATCACGTGTTTGGAATGTGTCCATCCACTGCGCTAAATCTCTCGGCAATTGTCCGGGGTAATCGATAGCACAGCGTCATGCTAAACCAGTCAGACAACGAACGCCTGATGAGCCTGCTGGGAGGCTCTATGAGAGCGAAGAGAGGACATTCTCACCAACAAACCCATGGTTAATCAACTTTCAGCCACCTTATTAGACCTTAGCATGTTGACAAGACCCCACCGGTGGGATGCTGTACGTGGCGGCGCTGTAATTCCTCATTAGTGGGATAATTTCCCTTGTGGAACGTTGTAATTTCTGTGATCATAACCGCTCGTTCGTCTCCTTCTTATAGGCAACAAAGGGGATCCCGATTGTCCACAAGGCCTGTCTGGTGCTGTCAGATGCAGGCTAAACTGGTGTGATTGTGCCTTAATGATGAACAGTTGGTGGTATTATGCCGTACATCCACTGCGGAGATACACCTGAAAGCCCGAGCGGGAGATTGGTGGGATTTACATGTGAATTGTGTTATGGAGATCGGCCAGCTGGAGCCAGGAGGAGCGAGCAATAACATACAGGGTATTTGGGATTGAAGGAAAAATCTAGGGGCGGCATGCATGGAGCCAAGTGTGAGGATCTAAAGAGGTTCCATCTATTTCATGCCTAGCGCTTTTTCTCCCCAGCAAACCTCCTGAATCACTGAAAACCCTAATTCACAATATGGCTGCATAATTCATCCAAGAGATTGAAGAGAATGGCTAAGAAGGAATTCATCTGAATATGGTCTTTGATGTTTGACTTGGTTTGTTGAGTCCGTATAAGGTGTAGCTCCCCGATGGCTGAAATGATATGAGGGGGACCGCATGGAGGAAGAGGGCAGGGCGGTTTAACACACTTCCGAGTGAGCGATGTTCGCTCACTCTACGATTGCGGAGCGGCGCTGGAGAGTAACAGAGAGCAAGCTGACAGAGGGGGATTGGGGAGTAATCTTCTGACACACTGGCTGCTGGAGTTCACGCTGGGTGAAGAAGGTTAAGAGATGTGTGCTATTAATTAAAGCCTGCCCCAAAATCCCTCTCGCACCCCTGCCTCCCAATCCCGCCTGGACAGTCGATAGGGAGCCTGAGAGGGATGACAGTGGGCCCGACGTGAGCACGGCTCTCTGCCTTCTCCGTCTAATAGGAGAATTTAATTGTGTGCTTTTAATTCCAGGGCCGATTCCAAGCTTACAAGCTCCCATCATGCTTCCTTACAACAAGCAAGCAGGTAGCCTGCTTTAATCTATGGGATCTCAGCGAAAACATGCCTCCCATTCCAAATGGAACCAGCAGCGGGGCATCATTAGACTCCAGACCTGTAACTAAATCACAGATCTGTTTGGCGCATTGCTTTTGTTTTGCGTCACGCGCCAGAGTGTTGTGTTATCACATTGCTGAGCCTGATTACAACAGCGTTTCACACCTTCGTTTAATACCATCCCTATTAAAAGTCCCACTCTTTACCCGTTTTTGGAGTCGGAGAATCAGCTGTCCCACAGATAGGACGGCAAAAAATTACAGACAAGGAGATGTTCATAGAGAAAATAAATACAGATTGGGACAGTAAATATGAGCCGTAGCATCGATTATATAGTCGGCAAGAGTATAGATGAATGTGTTTATATGGCCCCCGTGTTTTTGTTTTTTTTTGCCCCACTCCCACATACACATTACACCTCCTCCAGCAGGTGGTGCTACCTCATTATTGTCATTCAACTTCTTTTATACTTCATAAGAGGAAAAATAAAGTTACAACGTTACACACTCAAAATACGGAATTGTTTTTTATTTATTATTTAATGTTCCATCCTGTATGGAACTAATTTGGGTCACGATTTCCATAAAAATATTTCCGCTTTTTTCAAACACTGGCAATGTTCCCCAACTCTGAGAACATTACAATGCTCCAATACCACACAGTTAGGTTAATCAATGTGTGGTTGAAGGACCACCAGATCAAGACCCCTGATCTCAAGACCTGAACCCCATTGAAAACCTCTGGAATGTAATTGATATAAAAAAGATGCATGAATGCTGTGATTAAAAATCATGGTTATTCCACCAAACATTGATTTCTGAACTCAGGAAGAGTTAAAACATTAGCATTGATGTTCCTAAATGATTATGAACATGTTTTCATGTTTTCTTTGCATTATTTGAGGTCTGGAAGCACTGTGTCTGTTTCGTTAATTTTACCGTTTCTCATTTTAGGACGAATACTCATTGTTTAATTTTCAATGCTTATTTTACTCAAAAATATAACTATGAAGAGTAAAATCAAAGAAACTAATCATTTTGCAGTGGTCTCTTAACACTTAACACAATGTAACTCCAAGTAAACCACACTTGTGTGAAATCAACCTGTCCAGTTAGGAAGCAACACTGATTATGAATCAGTTTCACGTGCTGTTGTGCGAATGGAACAGACAACAGGTAGAAATGAGAGGCACTTAGCAAGACCCCCCT
>JAOUQT010047401.1:0-10914 GCA_025769995.1 Xyliphius kryptos
TCATCCAGGGCTGAACACCTGGAGCAGTGTGCTGAACTCTACTGAGGCGCACAGGGAGCAGTTGGGGATTGGCTGCCTTGCTCAACGGCACTTCAGCCATGACTTGCCTAGAGTGGGGTTCGAATCAGCAATCTCTTGGTCCCCAGCCCTTTACCCTATCCATTAAGCCATGGCTGACCCCTTTCTTTAGTGTTCAGTCTTCACATCCATATGTGGTTACTGGCCCGAGCAAAATTCCTACCTTAGTCTTCACTTTATTAAATATGTTCATTTTGTTTACCTGTGTCTCATCTAATCTGTGTAGCTTCAATATAATAGAACGCAGCTGAGAGCAGCTCAGCATGAAGCACCTGATGTTTCATTCCTGCAATCTAGCTTTTCACTGTTGGTTACTTATCCCAAGGTCAGACCTTACGAGTTTTATAAAGATTTTGTCATCTTTGATTTTTGAGTTTTAAACCACATTTCGGATTATATCATTTTTTTTAAAACTGTAGTTAGTGCCAGGCTTCCAATGTAGAGTTCTATAATATCATCCTAATCATTGCAAATATATCAGTTGCAAATATGTCACAAACTCAAAAATGTAAAATATTTGCCCGAATCTTTATTTATTTTTTTGCTCGTTTCAGAAGCTGCACTTGACCACAAGAAATAATCAATTGCAGGTTAATTGTCTACTTTGACAAGAATCAATTTTCATTGCAATTTTATTGAAATCTACATCAACAGGTAGTAATAACATTGGAGTAGTATTTACATTGCTAAACTGGCATAGTCATGCAGATTTGTTTACTTAAATATTCTGAAAAAAATGGCTATTTACCAGGCAGCTACTTGTTCAGACATCTCACGACCGTCAGGCCCGGTAAAACTGATTCAGAATGCCAAAAATGCCCAGCCCCTATGTCTGGGTTGACATTGTTCAAAGCCTGATACTTCAGGTATGGCTTAAATTGACCCACCATAATCCAGAACACATAGGATCAAACATCCACACTTTTATTTGCAATAGCACCAAGATGTTGATACCAGCTCCACAGCTGTCAAGGATTTGAATGCTCATTCCAGTTATCCCTATCTCACAAAGCACATCTGTGCAGCCACCCATTGCAAAATGATGACAACATATGACATTTTAATTTTATTATTATTGTTATTATAATTATTGTGGTTATTGTTAATGTTAACCATCAAAATGTGACCTGTGAACAAATACTGTGTTCAGTCTCAATAATAGCATGAAAAACATCTGTTTAAAACATTGTTCCTAACATTTCCTTGTCTGTTGGACAGGTACTACATATATAAATACTACACATTATTATTATTATTATTAGAAGTATTAGCAGTAATAGTAGTATTATATAACCTATAATTGGCAGTAAGTGGCAAATTCAGTAGCCTCTTTACGTTTTTTCCGCAGATGATAAATGAAAGTCTTCTTTCAAAATAAATAAGACCTTATCAACTATTATGCATTGTTCTTTATTAAATGTGGACCACCCCGTGATTTAACAAGACGTACCACATGTGGTATAATGACAGTTAATACAAGTCTGTAGCCTGCCTAGTGGAGGGCAGAGTTATTTTTTTTTGGAAAGGCAGGCTTTTGCAGTTGGTACACAATCAATGCAGTTTTGCATTGATTGTGTACCTTATTAGAAGCTTGAAGATCATAACATTAGGGCTTCAGTTTGGTTTAGATCTATTTTATACATGTACAGGTTCTGATTATTTTATATATTTATATATTATATATGATATATTATACAAGTCCAGTGATTGAAATATTCAACAGTACAACTATTTATTACTATTTATTACAGGAACTTGAAAATTTGAAAAATTTGAGCTGTGAGTAAGGGTCATTTTAATACCCATTCATTTTGTGTTTTCCCGTCTGTTAGATTCTGACTTTAAAGAAATGGGAATCCCCAAGCCTCTCCCCGGTATGTACTGATCATTCATTCTCAGCTTACTGCCTTCAAGCTTACACAGCTCATTCTTTTTTCACTAACACAAACCCCTTTCTTTTTTCTCTTTGTAGCGTTTGACTTTGAGGTGAGTGGACCTGAAAGCATCATAGAACCACAACAGATTATCTAAGAGGGTAAAGCTTTAAAAACAGAGGCCATGGACTTCAAATGGTATATCCGAGCTCCTCTTTATCACCAAGGTTGGTGCTGTTTACTTATAGAAGCTAATAAACATCACTTTATCCCAGAATGAAATATTAATATTGTTCATGATTTACTTACTTTATCACAGGAATGCTGGTGCCTAGCTGGCAGCACAATACACAAGGTAGAAACAGCCCTTAAGACAGCGCCCAGCTAACCTAGGACACATACGCACAATCTTACTATTACTAGTAGCGTAATATATAATAGGTGATAGGTACAATAGGTACAGCATTTCTGTTCGGCTGCAGGAAGAAGAGTTTTAGGGATATATTTGAATAACTTATTATAGATTTCATCTATTTGATTTTTTTTGTTTATTTAATTTTAATCTAGCTCTATGTACATACATTGTGTTACTGTGACAACAAGTGAACATGTTTGTATTTGTTGATAGGTGCCACTGTGTACACAAGAACATTTGTAGGGCACTGTAAGCAAAGGATAAGGGCTCACTCATCCGGACAGCAATGAAAAAGAAGCCAGCCCTGCAGATGTGATAACTGACTCTAGATGTTATGGTTAGATGAGAGACAAATTATATTGTATGTAGAATGAAACAGGAAGGGAAGAGGCAATGCCTTCAAAATTCTAATGAAATCTTTGCTATGATAAAAACATATTCCAGGGTACAATAATAAATCAGAGAGAAAGAGACTGAATGCGTTAAATAAAAGGTCAAATAGGGTATAAAAGCCTTACCATTGCAAATCATTGTAAATAAATACCTAGCAGATGAGTTGAATTAATGAGCTAGGAATCTACCCCAATAACACATTTTTCACACCAGCTTTCAAAGTGTGACCTTGTTAAATCTATTACAAAAGCATCTGAGCATTAACTGAAATGAAATCATATGTAAATTTTGGAGAAAGTAATTACTATTTGGTGGAGTTGTTAAGAAACTGTGACCTTACTATACCCTGCTTTTTATGGAGATCAGCATAGACGATTAAAAGTAAAAGTCCTCTTAAAAGTAACCGTAAGGAGTTAGCATACAAATGATTGGAAACAATCGTTTAAATAGTTCAATAAAATGTCAAATGCGATCCAAGTAAAAATGAAATATAACAGAATAATCAAAAACTATGACCAACAAGGCTGAGCAGTAATTATGGTCTAATTAACAATAAACTCAACAAAATATATTAAAGGCTCAGTCAGTTGCGGAAACTTCTGATAGATTGCTTCACTGATTACTAATGTGCAGATTTGTTGTGTTTGCAAGTTTGTTTCCTGGATTTTGCCATTGAATATTATGGTGCCCTTAAACTGGTCGAACCCTGTTGGCTATGTTCAGAAACAATATTTCCCTCTGACTTTTAGTGTATTAAAAAGTATAATTATGATATATATAATATATATAAAAATGGCCATGATTTTTAATAGACCAGTAGCCAAGTATTAATAATTGTATGGACTTCTTACTAAAATGTTGTGTACATGCAGATCTGAATATAATAACTATTTAGTTCTTTGTTTCTGGCCATCTTGTAGACTTTTCTAGTGGTCATCATGTTTGTCTATCAGATCAGAAACAACTTACAGAGGAACTTGTTCCCAAAAACCTGAATAACTATTTATTCCCCTATTGGTCCAAGCTTTATTTCCGTGTGTTGCTACTGGCCAGGCCATGGTCATGGACTGTAGCATGGTGCTGGAACTATTTGACTTGTTTTTCTGTATGTTTGTTAATTTGACCATTACCACCATCCCCATCACAGCATGTGGTAGTATGTATGCTAAATACATAAAAAAGACTCAACTTCCTTCAAACTTCTTCCAACATGATCTCCCAACTCCTACTTGAATAAGACTTTTGCCTGCACCTCTGGATTTATATGTTAAATTCATACATAATATTTTAGCTTTGTCTGTGGAGTTTTCTGAGTGAGTGTAACAGAATGACAAACCCAAGAAAGGGAAATAACAGAATTTCTTTATGGACAGTTGGACTGCTGCATTTTTGCCTTAGACAACCTGACATCAGTGCTACCCTGAAAGGAGACACAATTGGCAATCAGGTGCACTTCTATAGGAGTGCTGTAACATACAATGGCTCTGTGCACTCAAGCACCAATTATACAGCATGTTATGTTCAGAGTGTCCAGGCACTATGCCATGGTTGTGCATACTGGTTTCCATGGTTTCCTGCCCTCCTACCCCAGATCATGTCACAGCATAGAATGGCTACAGTATGTCCTAAATGTTATGCCTAGCCCTCTGCTAGCTATGGATTTCAACAGACCACCCTCAGGTGCCGAGGACGTCACTTTACCCTGGTCTGCCACAGTAATTGTTGAGCTTTATGACTCAGCAGATTAAGTCGTGGTAAGCCCCTGTTCCACCTGTTGATTCAAAGGCAGTGCTCAATCTGCAGTACAGGGCGTAGATTAGGAAGAACCCTAGACAGGGTGCTACTCTGTTGTAGAGTACGCACACCCAGTAACACACCAAAATTCAATTTAGAGACATCTATTAGCCAAACACATAGACAGTGGATGAACCCAGTTATTATTTTATTTATTTAAAATGTTATTGTATTAGTATGCAGGTAGTAAATGTTAAATATTAGTCTTTTATTTGTTATTCGCATTAGTTTATGCGAGAGTATGCTATATTTCCAAATGATTTTAATTAAAAATTCAGCAAAACGAGTACGGTACTTATCTCTGTTAGGCTACATAAATGTTCTCTTAATTAAACAAGGCACCTGTTTTAACTGAGCCAAAGATAAATCTTTGTTTCTTAAACATATTGGATAACTTTATATTCATGCTGCTGTTGCTAAAGTGGATGTTTGTGTGTGTGTGTGTGTGTGTGTGTGTGTTTGTATGTGTGGTGTGTTCGGTATGCTAGATAAGTCCCCATTTGCATAATTGCCATGTTGCCACTATTCATCTCTTTACCCACCGATCAGTGAGCTGAATTCTGATTTATTTTGTCACATGACTCTCATCCATCAAGCCACTAAGAGCTGGTGTAACATCAAGAGATATGAAGAAAGGCTGCTAATAGTATTAGCATGTGTGCAGATGCATTTGAATTTCGATCCTTCTTGACTTATCCTGCTGTGTTAAATACTACAAACACTGACAAGCTTTAATTTAAATGTGCTTCATAAAGAAACATTGGTGTTTATTTGAAAACCATAACCATCTTTACTCATGTCAGAATGTGTAACCAGCGGAAATATTCCAAACAAGCTGTATCGTTAATTTTAGTCTACCTTTATATAAACCCTTTCCCAGAAAAGTAGGTATAACTGCTAAACATCCAATAAAATATCAGAGCTGCAATATGTTAGGTTATAGACACCAGGGAAAAGATAAAAGTTCATTCATTTTAATAATAAACCAGGTGGCACGGTGGCACAGTGGATAGTGCTGTAGCCTCACAGCAAGAAGATCCTGGGTTTGAGCAACTCGGGAAATTTCTGTGTGGAGTTTGCATGTTTGTGCAAATTTTCTTTGGGTACTCCAGTTTCCTCCCGCATTCCATAGACATGAATGATAGGTTTATTGGTGTGTGATTGTGTGTGTGCACCCTATGATGAATTGGTGCCCTGTCTAGGGTTGTTCCTACCGTTGCTGTGTAGGTATTGGCTTTCCAGTGAACCTAAACTAGGATTAAGAGGTTATGCAATTAATAATAATGAATTTAATTCTGTCTGTTAAATATAAACAAATGTACTAATTGATGCCTGTAACTTAGGTGGTCATCCTAGTGATAAAATAATTTATTTAAGTTCATCCCAACTGTGAGTGTCTTGCAGGCTACATATTTTACAAAATATATTCAGTGAAAACCATGAACAATTTTGTACACACACAATCACACACACTAATGGGCAATTTAGAGACACCAATTAACATATAAAGCATGTCTCTAGAATATGGGAGGAAACCAGAGTACCCAGAGAAACCCGCGTAAAAATTAGAAAGATTATTCATCTTTAAATCTAACCATCATGAGATGATATAACTAGACAATTTTTCAGAGAAAAATGGAATCAGTGATCAGGGAAGATGCTTATTCAATTTGTGTTTGTATTTTTTTAAATCCAGCATTATATTCCTAGAATATTGCACAGAAATTATGTTTTGAAATTATGTTTTAAGAACTGCTTAATAACTGCTATATTGTTATTATGTTATAAAATATATGATACATTTTAGGCTATACAGCTAATACAAAGAGATGAATGTAATTTGTTCTGTATAAGAGCATCTGCCAAATAGTTTTAATGTATATCATAATTGCAGCTGTGCATCTCAAAAAGTTGGGAAAGGGCCATGGTCACCATTGTGTAGCATCAACTTTTCTTTTAACAACAGCATTAATACTCTTACTTACTCTCCCACGCAGGGATTTAATCCCCAATTATTATCACTCCTGGCGTTTTTCAGCAGCACACACTATCCACTGATCAATACAAACTGCAATATATTATTTAAGCATAAAAAACACTTCATACTTATCTTATATGTGTAATCAAATTGCACATATAAAAAAATATGATATATATATATATCAATTGGAAATACTCAGAGAAAAAACTCAATGAGGGTTACTAGGCTTCATAAATTCTAATAACTAATAGCCCCAATATCAAACACTACCATTTATTATAAAGCTCCTAACTTTCGATTTATGAATCAGCGTCAGATTTAGTAGTGCCAAAATCATTGATGGTGTATGGGCCACTTGTACTTGAGCAGTGTCATATTTTAAGCAGATGAATGCAAGCATACAAATGCATTCATTAGCATGCATGCGACAGACTTAGGTTCAAGCTAGACATTCTGAACAGGAATAATGCAACATAGAAGGTGTCCTCTGCTTTCCAAGGCTTTTCTAACTAAGCAGGCATTATTTAACAGCTCTGAATCACTTTAATAAGCCTTGTCATTAACTACTGCTGTCTAAACACTTTTTTTAACATTTTACAGCAGCATATTTAGTAAAGTAACAATAATCTGGGTTCGAACTGATAGTATACATTGGAAGGTACAATGAACAGACATCTTAACAAGTGGTCAGAAAGAAAAAACCAGTAATTTGCCCAAGGGTCGGCAGATAGATATAGAAAGGAAAGAAAAGCGTTCTTTCTGTCTAAGCAATCAGAATAAATATAATATTTTCTAGTAATTCTAAGGTCTTAAAAAAGAAAAGAAGGCCACAGAGGGCAGCAGTAAAAATGCAGAGAATACTCCTCAGTCACAAAATGGCAAGCTGAAAAAATAAAGAGAAATAGAAGGGAAATAAGAGAAAGAATATATGACGAGGAGCAGATCACACCCGCAAACTAAGCTCATTTGATGCCTTATTTTACCTCCGGGCTGAGCCCGTACTACTGCCCCGCTATTCAGCCTGGTGTACATGTAGCAAGGCCTGGGAAAATGGTGCCACGATGAGTCTGATTTTAGATCCGCTTAAATAGACACAGACTATGTGCTCCCGATTGCCCCTGATTACCGTGATATAGTTAGGTAAGTGTGGTTACGGTTAATCGCCGCTGACCACTTTTTGCCGGCCCAGT
The DNA here is from genome assembly GCA_025769995.1 of Xyliphius kryptos. Taxonomy (NCBI): domain Eukaryota; kingdom Metazoa; phylum Chordata; class Actinopteri; order Siluriformes; family Aspredinidae; genus Xyliphius; species Xyliphius kryptos. Next base: position 7,726 of record JAOUQT010047401.1, read on the forward strand.
TGTCAGCAGCACAGCACCCCCTGGCAAATGTGCACCACTTAAATTAACAGAATCTTTTACAAATAGTTACCCCCAAAATGAGGATATTATTTCCTGCTGAGTCTGGTTCCTCTCAAGACTGTTTCCTCTTATGATCTTAGGGCATTTTTCCTTGTCACCATTGCTGTCCAGGTGGCTCATTAGGGATAAAAAGTAACTTATATAACCCTGTATGATTAAATCCTGTATTTAATTTTTGTAACGCTGCGTTGCTACAATGGTCCATTGTAAAAAGTACTATGTAAACAAAAATGAATTGAACTGAATTTAATTGATTAAAACCCAATTTATGTATTTGTTTAAATAAACTTTATCCCTATACATTTTATATAAATTGTATCCCTGTTGATATCCAGGTGCGAAAGCGGCAAAGAAAAACTTCATGAGATGATAGAATATAAAAACCCTGAGAGCTAATAGTGTGAATATATCTTTTTTTGTGTAACATTGATTGGGGAATAATTAGTTTTTTGTATTATAATTACTTGTTATATAATAAAACTACTATTTTATTTTTTTATTATTTAATAGATTATTTTGTTGAGGTTATTAACTATTCACTGATGGAGACTTGATAGAGTGGAACAAATATTTGCAGCAATTTCAGTCGGAATCATGCTAGGACGGGTGTCTCTGAGACAGCCAAATCTTTTATTGTTTCTTAGTGCATCTTGAAGCTGTCCATCATGCTGATCTTTAGTCTATCTATGTAAAGCTTTCACAAATGAGCAAGTGATTGTCTAGTGATGAGCAATACAAACAATATAGCATATATTATGCTTAATCAATGATACTTATGGCGTCTCAGTCATATCATACAATGTGCAGCTTGACTTGAAGGGGTGGAAGTATCAAGTGTTTTAAGAAGCGAGGAATAGGGAATCTCTTTAGGTAAGTGTAGTCATGGATAATCGCCGCTGATCGCTTCTTTTACTGTTGCCAGCCCAGCTGTCAGCGGTGGACACCAACAAAGGTGCACCCCTTAAATTTACAATCTTTTTACGAAGAGTTATCACCAACATGAGGATGGTATTCTCTGCTCTCTTATGATCTCAGGGCATTGTTTCTTGTCAGATCCATTCTATGCTTAATCAATGGAACTTATGGTGTCTCAGTGCATAGTTTAACTTGGAGGGGTGGAAGTATCAAGTTTTTTAAAAAGCGAGGAATAGAGAAAAAGAACACAAATTCTAATGCATGCTATTTCGCAAAACAATTAAAAACAATGCATATTTTGTGCAGAATGCAAGTAGGGTTTCCTGCACGAGATGCAATTACTGAATAATTAAAATAGAGCGCCAGAAGGTAAAGCAAACAGGATGAAGGCCTGGGAAAGTCCAATTTAACCAGACATTTCTGTGTCCACAAATTGTCAAGATGTGGTGATTAGAGCCTTGAAAAGATAAATACTGTAGGTTTTCAAGCCGGATTTAAACTCGCTGTGTCTGAGTCATGCCTTCATTGCCTAACAATGGTTGGCTGCACAAATGTGCTCAGTGTGGTATGAATAAGCTGAATGAGCTTCCCAATCTTGTGTCAGCTGTAATCACAATTTGGCTGTAACCAAGTAGCCTACCAAATGTTTTAGACTGTGAGAGGTAATTGGAACACACAGAGGAAACCCTCTCAGACACGGGGAAAACATGCAAAAGAATATGAATATTTACTCAATGATATCTGTTATAAATACAATTTATTTATGATTCTAATCATTTAAATTATTTTATAGTAAAAAGCAATGAATATGCAAATTTCTTCTTAAAATACAGGGAGAGATATGACATTCTCAAGAAGATTTAAGCTTACCCTTAAGTCATTGGTACATGCCTGTTGCTGTGTATCTGTATATTATCTACATACATAATATTTGTGAGAATTGCTATTTAATGACTTCACTCTCCATAGTATAGGTGATGGTTGTGTGTAACGTATGCATTCTTGTTGATCTGAAACAAAACTACACTGAATATGCAGGAGGTATGGCAGTCAGTATCTCTGCCTGAATGAAGGGGAGTGCATGAGCTAATGGGTTTATGCTTTTGATGTTGTTTCACTTCTTCATGAAGATTGATGGAAGGTTACAAGGATATACTAAAACTAATATGAAAGCATGTGACATGCCTCCTAATGAATTGTCTAGCCGTTTTTCTCATAATGTTTTGGTCCATTCTTTTTACATTGCAGCATGCAGACATCAGGGAACAGACTCTGCATATATGCAAATTGACCCATGTCCTCTGCAGCACCTTTGACACTTTGCCTTGCTATTTTGATGCTCTTTTCTTACGTCTACCATAGGTGGCTATTTGCTGTGTGACCTTCTGCTAGAGCAATCATTCTGCTGTCAAAGTGGCTCACACACATTCAAACAATGCATGACTGCGGTTCTCAGTTTTAAAGGAAACCATGTTTCTGAGCTGCAAGTCAAATGGACACTTCAAAAGACAGAGTTCAGCCTAATCTTAACCTTCTTGTTACGTGACCTCCTTGTTCGAGATCTATTGTCACTCTGAGATGTTATATATGTAAAATACTTTATTGGCTAAATACTTACATTACATACATAAGTATAAAATGCTTATATATTATATGAATCATATCCCATAATTACTGTGAAAGCATCCAATTTAGGCTAGGCTATGCTAGAATTCATATATTTGTAAATCTGGCTCTGAAAAAATCTGTGCCTCACCGGTCACCCACCCCACCACACATCACTGGTTAGACGATTTCTATCAGATAATCTGACATGAAGAATGATATGTTCTATGAGATTTGACTGTGATCATCTCTTACAGTGTGACTAGTCATAATCCTAAAAGACTGCTGAAATTATAACGTGTAAAACTGCATTGCAAAGATTCAATTTTTAGCACTATAAAATAGACAAGCTGTGACACTGCCTGAGCTTAGTTATCATTTTTTCAGTACATGCTTACAATAACACAAAATTGCAGCTGGGAAAATTCCATATTATTGAGTTATAAGACCATGTATTTCAAATATTGACCAAATAATTATTTTACAATGTAGTGAGAACAACATTGTTGTGATATTAGGACACATGCAGTGGTACAGGGTTTAGACAATGAAACTGAAACACCTGGTTTTAGACCACAATAATTTATTAGTATGGTGTAGGGCCTCCTT
>JAOUQT010047409.1:0-10913 GCA_025769995.1 Xyliphius kryptos
CCAGGCAGCATCAGAGTAGAGTCCATTAAACAATAGAAACAATTATATAACTATGAGTCCATCCTCCAGGACTGCAATGCTGGCAGTCAACAGAAGTCCATGTTCCATCCCACAATAGTCGCAATAGTGGTTATTAGGCATGGCGCATAGCGAAGTACAGTTACACCTCTTTCGAGTGATTTATTAACAATCCACAACCTTGTGTGCCTTATTTTCTTTATAAACTGGTCTTTGGTGATGTAATCTAGTCTGATTTTTAAAGTGTATGCTGATTGCTGAGTAACAGGTTTCTGGTTCCTCTAATAAATAAATACTGCCATCTACTGTCCAAATTACAAAATGCACTTTATAAAAAAACATCGAGAAAAATAATGTATTGTATCGCATTGATATGAATGGAAAGCGGTGAGTGGTGTGCATTATTGTCAATAATGCCACCGCTGGACAAATGCCTTAGCTCATGGGTCGGCAATAGGCGGCAGATAAGCAACAGGCAAGATGTGTTATGCGTGAGTTGCCGACCTATGAGCTAAGGCATTTGTCCAGCGGGAGGTTGTTTGAACTATAATAAACGATAATGAAAAATAATAATAAAATCAGACTCTGCATTTGGGTATTGTATCCACATGAAAACATGGCGCCGTCTGATATGGCAGAGACACCCTCGTTACAGATCAGGCATGTCGGCTTCACATCAATAAGCTATTTATCTGTTCATTTTTCTCGAAAGATCATGTTTTTGCTCTCAACTTTTCTCTTGAGATTTTTCGATAGACCAATTTTTATAGTTAACAGCAACACGTGGAAATGCTGTTGCTGTTGGGTTTTTTCAGCCCACTTGAATGTCTTGTGAATGCAACACAAGACATAAACCACATATATTTTCTGCCATTGCTATGTTAGCACCTTAAAATAAACCATCAGAAACTGTTGGGGAGAAGTAAAGAATAGAGTTTGTATAAAGTATTACATTTAGAATTGACAATAATTGTTGCAAGTCAAATCAGTGTGAGTTTAATTGATTTCCCTGTAGCTGTGATGAGTTTCTGCAACCCTGATTATGATTGGTGGCTTAGAAGTGACAGAATAATAAAATAATATATTATAAATTGTAAGAGTTTTTGCTAACTTTTAAAATATTTGTATAATTTATTCATAATAAATAATTTATTAATAATACATTGTCTTACACGTGTGTACAATACGAACAGCAATACTAATGTTTTAACTTCAGAATAAATTAGAAATCAATATTTGTTAAAAAAAAAAAACATGATTTTTTTTCATTACAGCCCTCATGCGTCTTGGTATGCGTTCCACCATGCTTTTACACTGCTTTTTGGAGACCTTTAAGCAGTTCAGCTTTGTTTAAAAGCTTGTGACTATCCATCTTCTTCTGGATTACATTCCAGAGGTTTTCAATGGGGTACAGGTCTGGAGATTGGACTGGCCATGACTGGGTCTCGATCTAGTGATCCTTCATCCACACATTGATTGACCTAGCTGTGTAGCATGGAGCTTTGTTCTGCTGGAAAAAAAACAGTCCTCAGAGTTGGGGAACATTGTCAGAGCAGAATGAAGCAAGTGTTTTTCCAGGATAACCTTGTATTTGGCTTTATTCATATGTCCTTCGCAAAGATGGACTTGCCTAATTCCAGCCTTGTTGAAGCATCCCCAGATCATCACAACCAAATTTCACAGTAGGTTTAAGACAATGTGGCTTGTATTCCTCTCCAGGTCTCCATATAACCATTAGATGACCAGGTGTTGTGCAAAGCTGAAAATTGGACCCTCTTTGGTCCAATCCTTATGGTCTTTTGCAAACTTCAGCCTGACTCCCCTTTGCTTCTCATTGATGAAAGGCTTTGTTTTAGCTTTACATTACTTGAGCCCTGCCTCTAGGAGACTGTTATGAACTGTTATTGCCATGCAGTTTACCCCAGCTGCCATTTGCCATTCCTTTTGTAGGTCACTTTATAGGTCCTGCAGTTGCTGACTGACATTTAAATGAGATGTCTGCCTAAATTTTGCCGTCTGCCTTTGTAATCAAAAGGAAGATAGATGGTCACAAGCCATAAAACAAAGCCGAACTGCTTGAATTTTTGTGCCATGAGTGGCATAAGGTCACCCAAAAGCAGTGTGAAAGACTGGTGGAAAGCATGCCAACATGCATGAAAGCTGATTTTTAAAAATCACGGTTATTCCGCCACATATTAATGTCTGAAGTCTTTCTGAGTAAAAACATTAGTACAGTTGTTTCCAAATGAATATTGCATATTTGAGGTCTAAAAGCACTGCATCTTTTTTCGTAATTTTGGAATTTCGGAGATATGTTGTCAGTAGTTTATAAAAGAACAATGTTCATTTTACTCATATACCTGTAAACAGTAAAATCAGAAAAACTGCTAATTTTATGTGATGCACACATTTAAATCGATGACATTTGTTTTTGTACATGCTTGCAATTGGTTAAAAATGGGTTGTTTTCTGCTTTTTATACCCGTAGTCTTATTTAAATATTATTATTTATTGTTTATATAATTTTTAAAAATATTTTTCTTCTATAATAATGAAAATTTGTGGTAATTGGAGATTCAGTTTTCGACTGACTGCCATTTCGGAGGCGATGTCTAAAGGTTTTAAAGTTCTCTCTTAGTCTAGGAGAGTTAAAAAGTCTTTTGGGAAAGTGATGTAAAATTGGTGTTCTTGAAGTCGTTTGTAAGTCACTAACCTCTAACCCTAGAACAATCGCTTTTAGGAAATCCACCCCGATCCTTAAATCTGATTGGCTGATTGAGTCGTTTGTCCAGCAATGCAAATATGGTAGAATATAATTTTAAATCTTGTGCCATTAATGGTAGTGCAGATTAATTTAAATAGTTATTTTTTGCTTAACAATCGTTTTAAAAACCATATTTGATTATGTCCCGAAAAAATTCTTTTACTACTTCTCTAGTTGACTTCAGGTAATGCCTGTTCAATGTATATGGTTTACCTTTGTACAGTTTATTGCTCATTTTGTGCCTCTTGACATAACGTAACCAGAGGTCTGTAAATCCAGAATTCGAGAACAATCTGATGACTACTATTGTTTTTGTAATCGAAAGCTGATTTGTAACAATTCTCAGTTGTAAAAAGCAATATATAATCTGTAATTTTTTCTGATTTATTCTAAATTTGACATATTCTCCTCAGTCCCCAGAAGACAGTGCTGATCTTAAGTGCCAGCTTCATTTTGCTAAGGAGGAGTCAGCACTTATGTGCAAGAAGCTCACTAAGATGGTAAAGGACAATGAAGCCATGAAGCAAATGCTGGCCAAATATCATTCCCTTTATGGTGATGTTGATACTTCATTGACTGTGGATGAGCTGGCAGACTCCCCTCATACTCGTGAAGCTGAAGTTAGAGTTCACCTGAAACTGGTTGAGGAAGAAGCCAACTTATTAAGTCGCCGGATAGTGGAACTTGAGGTGGAGAACCGTGGCCTTAGAGCTGAAATGGATGACCTAAAGATTCAAGAAACCCCTGGAGGCATGACAGTTGCTCCAGGCATAGGACCGTTGATGCTCTCGTCTACTGAAAATGTTATAGAGATGCAGCGCCATCTGCAGTTTGTGGAGGAAGAGGCAGATCTGTTAAGAAGGTCTTTAATTGAGATGGAAGAACAAAATAAGTTATTGATGAATGAGATAAATCGCTACAAATCAGAGCTGCCTCCCAGTGATATTACATTGTCATCAACTATCCTTCCTCCTCCAATTGTTCCAGCATTGATGCCATCTGCGGAGGGACCTAGAAGTTATTCATCCAGTGAAGAGCTTTTAGCAGCTCGGCTTCAGATTGATGAACTGAACAGTAGGATGAAGAAGCTTCAGTATGAAAATCACATTTTGCAGGCGAACATCAAACGCTATGACCTGGCCATAAGGTCTGTGGATATACAACGAAATTTGGAAACAAATGAGTCAGGAGATTCTGCCATAGAGTCAGGAGATTCTACTGATTGCATGCTAAGCCCAGAATACTGCGAAAGACCTGTGGAGGGTGAAGGCAGCCAATATTTGCAGATGGTGCCAGGAAATAACCATTCCTATAATCAGTGTTTCAACACCAAAGATCTCTTAGCCATCCGTGACCAGGCAAAGCTTGTAAGCTCAGCAATTCAGCTTCTAGTGTCTGCCAATTCAAATTCTCAGGCTGTGTTGTCAGACTTAATATTACACAAAATGTTGCCCGAAGAACATGCAGATGTTGCCTTTGTGGATAAGAGTCAGCATTCCAATGTAACTTTAGTGGAGTTGCTTTACGGGAGGCTTCAGTCTCTGCAGACCCAGCTGCAGGGATTTACTCAGATGTTCGAAGTCCTTGAAGAATCCTTTGAGATAAAACATGAGGAAGGAAAAACACCTGTGCCTTTATTGCCCCAGTCTACAGATCTCTGTTCTGCAGATACTCAGGTCAACTTAATCACAGCTCAACAAAAGGTGAGAACTTCATGCCATTTCACAACCTTCACTTTAGTTTTGTGGTTCTGCTTTACAAGACATAAATGTCTTTATTTTCATTTTAAGTTCTGCTAACTCATTCTATTTAAAACATGTAGTAAATTAAGGCCAATTTTCACCAATTTCACAAGCATGCGTGGTATTATTTTAACACTTTCTGGCTGGTAGTTGTAACATTTCTAAAACTTGGGTCTAATGTTATTTAAAATCTCTAGATAGATTTCACCTAATAAAAATTAATGTAAGATTCATGTCGTTTAAAACAAGTATTAAATCACTGTTTTCTTAAAACTATAGTACATTTCAGACAATAGCAACAATATATATTCATATATTCATTATCTTTCCATAATACTTTGATAGGGTCCCCCTCTCCCACATGCCTGTATGCCCTCCCTACAATGCCTGGGAATGCCCCTGATAAGAAAGCCGATGTTGTCTCCTTTTTATTTCTGCCACTGTATTTTAAGAACAGAATTCATAGGTTGTAATAAAATAAATGCATCTTCAATGCATTTAAATTAATTAGATTATTTATTCAAAAGTACAAAGTTATTTAGCTGGAATAACTAATGAATGATAATTGTTGATTTTAAAAAAGTTTCACTCATAAAGCTGTTTAGAATCTTTTAAAACATTTATTAATGAAAGGTTATTTATGGTGGAAACAGACACATAAATAGCATCAGCCTGAATTTTAACACAGTGTAAAGTGTCAGCGTCACTGACTAACATATGCAAAACATTAAATCAAATAGGGTGTGTGTAGTCAAAGACCAAATTAGGACACAACTAGAGCCACAAAAAGTTAATGTTTAGAAACGCTTATGCCAAAGATAAGCCAAAGTTGTTTTGGGATAATGATCTGTGTGCAGCTAAAACCAAAGTAGAGCTCAGTGCAGTGGGAATGAATTACATCAGTTCATGAGTGAAAAACTAAAAGGCCAATAATTAAAAGAAATCTCCACCTACAGCAATGTGTTGCAGATTTTTTTCATAATGTGGCACTACTACTCTGTCTCTGAAAATAGTCTCTGACTATAGTTGTATCAAAGATATGATTAAATAAGTATGCAGCCGTTTTAACATTAAATATGCCCGCTAGTATCAGAAAACTAGGTTTCACACAAAGGAGAGCTGTTTTAAACTGGTCAGCTATGAGGCCTGACCCGAATCTCTTTGAAAAGCTCTGAAGAGGGCTAGCATCTATCACTGTGCAAATGCTTGCTGTTTTGGAAAGCAAAGCAGTGAAGAAAATGCAGAAACTACTTGCAGATTGATTCTTAGTTACCATTTTAAGATCTATAAGCAAATAGGAGTTTTTGAGATAGATTTTGTTATAACTATAAAAAGAGTTTAATTTTCATTTTGTTCAGGTTTTATTAAATATTTAGATTGAGGAAAATGGATTTGTTTGCTTTTATTCTAAAATCTTTTTTACTTGAAATTACTGTGTTAATTATTTTGCCTATGATTGTATATATACTTTTTTGTGGAAGGAGTAAGATTGGGAGGTTTATGCAGTGGCAGGCTATGCATTTCAATCCTGGGTCTTTGATAATGCTCCGTCTGAATAAATCTACCTTATAAAAACATCTAATGATTTTAGAAATGCAGTAAAAAGAGCCGTTGCATTGCAATTAGATAACCTCATAAAAGTGAAAATAATGCTCACTAAAAATCCTTATTATTTGGACACAATAATCATCTTCCTTTTTTCTTTTTTCCTTTTTCCTTTTTTTTTAGTTCCACTCGAAGGTCATTTACCAAAAGATAGGGCTGAAACTCGAGTTGTTTTTCTGTAATACGTTTTAATTGGATAAAAATGTCTGCTCATCAAAAGTACTCTCCAATCAGCATCAATACGCTGACATAATGAGCTTTATAGAAGGCTCCAATAACGAGGATTTAAAATCTGATTGGTTGAAGCAACAGGTTAATCTATATCCATTTCATGCTACTAGGACCACTAAATTTCATTTTGAATGCATATGCAGAAAGATTTAAAACATGGCAACCAGTGATGGGAAATGTTATTAAAGAAAGCAGACAGAGCATTTGGAATCATATAATGTTTTCATAGACAAAATATAATTACATCAGTCTGTAATTCAAATATTTTTAGGCCTGCCCCTTTTGGTTTTGGACGATTTAAATTGGGTAAGGGTATCAAGTAAGATTGAATACTAAAGCTATAATGATTGTGTATACAATCATTAATTGCTGTCACTTTTCAAGTGTTTTGGCTTAGTAATTTTAGCTCAACACCAAAAGAAAAATAAAGTCAATGAAACTGGTTCTTAGTGGGTTTTAAAGAGTATACTCCTTACACCATCATACATAAGCTTATATAAAGAATTTATATGCAGAGTAGGGCCAAAAATCACTGTTGAATAATTTGTCTTTTTATGCTCTCAGATACTCTTGAATGAGACGGTGTTGGACTTATTTATGAATATAGCCATATGGACTCATACATTTTAGAAAACCATATTATTTAATGTTTTAAATCAGAAATGCAATGTATACATTTTATAAAAGATGAAATCGAAAAAATAAAAAGCATGCCAGAACTGTGCTGTGTTAACTAGGCCCAAGCTCAGGTAAAATATCGGAAACTACTTGTAGTCAAATAAGACAGATCTCCATATGAAAACTAGAACTACCGAGGCAGTTATAAAAATTGGAAAAGTCAGCATCTTTCATGATGTGGGACTGCATTACATGACATGCTTATGTGTGAAGATAAAGTTAAAGCAGGCCCAGATATTGGGATTGGAGAGAGCCACTATCAGCTTGATGTCTGGGTTATGGGGTTTGTGTTTTTTAGTAAAAACATTTTGGTAGCATTTTACATAAATCTGGTATTTATAATACATTCTTAACACATTTATTAAAGCAATAATACATAAGGGGGCATTCATTGTTGTGAATAAACCACAGGAAAGAGGTGTTATTAAGGACATGCAAGCAGAGTGCCTAATACCTCCTTCACAATAATGCACAACCTTGAGGGCCTTATTGCTTTTATAAAATTGTTACCAACACACTACATTAAAAAAACAAGGTTTGATTCATAAATTCATTGACTGAAAGCAAAATCGCTAATAATACGAGACTTAATTCAGTCCAGACGCAAATAAAACATTTCAGTTTTCTTTAACAATGAAATACTAAAATGCAGTTTATAAAAAAAATTTGGGAGTTCTATAAAAAAAAAATTGAGTTAATTTTATATCGCGCATTTATACGAATGTGAAGTGGTCACAGGTGTGGATTATTGTGAATAATGCTATGGCTGGACGAACAGCTCAGCAAATCAGATTTAAGGTTCAGAACTACCAGTTTTACAAAAAGCATTATAACATATTCATAATCCTTTTAACATTTGTAAAAAATTTAATTCAGTATTATATAAGGCTTTATAACACAATGTGAAAGGAATAATAAAATTTGAATTCTATTGATTTTAAAGACATTCTTACTTTAAAGTCATTTTATTTTACCTAAAGTCTGTAAAGAACAATTATAAGTCATTATGTACAAAACATTATGTAATCTTCTTTGTAAAGATAATAAACAACACTACCTAATGTCTGTAAGGAGATAGGCTTTTATAAAAACAGTTAGTTCCTTATATCTGCCGCTTGTCTAGCCGTGGCATTGTTCACAATGACCCACACCACTGACTGCTTCATATTCGTGTAAATGCGCAATATAAAAACATTTATTTTTCCAGTTTTTCATATACTGCAGTCTGTAATTTGGCCACTAGTTGACAGTATTTGATAGTTAAAAAAAACGGTTCATTTTAAAAAATGGACTGGATTATGTTACAAAAGAAGAGTTTATTCGCAATTTTGCTTTCAGTCAATGCATTTATAAATAAAACCTCGTTTTTTATTATAGTGTGTTGGTAACCATTTTATAAAACCAATAAGGCACTCAAAATTGTGCATTATTGTAAATTAACCACAGGAAGAGGTTTAACGGCACACGGCCGTTCCTAATAACATTTCTTTAGGTTTATTCACACTAATCCTCATGTGTCTTATTTCTTCATTATAAAGTGTTATAAGCAAGTATGAAGTCATTTTCTTTGGGATGATATAATTAAACTAAAACTTTCTAATATTCATCTCTACAATAATGAAATATATATTTTATAATGCATCGTTACTTTGTTATAAAGCTAAGTGCATTAAAAGGCTTTTTATAAAAGGCTGTTATAAAGCATTATAAATTTTTCTTAAGATTTATGAATGTGCATTATGTATAAATGTGTTATAATGCATTATGATTTATGTAAAATGTTACCAACTTTTTTTTTTTTTTTTTTTTTTTTTTTTTACAATTAACGTTCTATTTAATGTTCTATAAATTTTTCAGTATTCTTTGATTTAGTCAATATTTTGTTAAAGTACGTCATTACTAAATTACATAATTATTAAACATGTTTTTGGGTTATGGGTTTTTTTTTTTTTTACCATCCCCAGTGTTGATTAGTACTAATGTGTTACTGGCTTGTAGTACATTTTCTTTCAAAAATTGTTCCCACGATAACCCAAATGTGTTTTTAGAGACCTAATCCCCATTATCTTTTGATCATTTTGTTTTTAAACGCCAATGTGATAATTCTAATTTATGACCAAATTCACACAATAGTATATTGGTTTCTTGTTTTCTTTTTACATTTTAATAAAACTAAATATGCAAACAATTACATATCCAACTTACCTAAGGCATGCTTTAACCAATATAAATTGAATTATCAATAGTTTTTTTTTTTTAAACGGCTTAAACTTTTTAAATTTAGATTTAAGCATTCAATCCCGATCCAACCCACTATCTCCTTCCTTCGTCTTTCTTTTCCCTATGGACACCATGACCTGCTCTTTCACTTTTATGTTTCCATGTGTTTTTTTTATATATTCTTTCCTCTTTTTATTATTCAACCCTTCACAGCTGATACTTGCTCTCTTTGTTGGCATTACGGTCCTATGTGCCACATTGTGTCATACCACACTGATAAAAATATTCATCTTTTACATACTTTTTATCGTGTTGTAAGTGTTTTTTGTATTTATTTTAAATGAATTTAGTTTTTAATGTATTGTTTTATTTTTTTTGGACTTTCTCACCTCAAGTATGTTTCTTGTAGTATCATGTGTCCTGTTCAGTGTACATTCTACTTGTCTTATTTACTGTCTTTCCTGTATTTCATTCTGTTTTAATTCATTTACTTTTCGTTGTTTTTGTTTCCTTCATTAACTTGTCCATGCATGCATGCAGCAGTTCAGCATTAGGGATGAAACAGATGTCATGAAGAGTGAAGCTGAAAGCCAAGAACCATGTGTGTGCGATGCTGAAGACAGCAACAGTAACACAGAACAAAATGTGACTGATTTTTCAGAGACTAGCCCAGCCCTGGTAGGTGCTCAAATTCATACCTTTATATTAATAACATACATGTACAAAGTGGCTTTTAATATAATTTAGATATTAGATATTTTTTTTTAATTAAAAAATGTAAATAGCACAATTGGGTGTGTCATTTTACCGTGTACCTTTATCCTTAATATTTTTCATAAAACTGCAGTTTTATCAACAAACCTGCCCATATCACTTTGCAGTTCAGCCTTAATATGTGGTTAAACCACAAAAAAAGTAAATAAAAAAAAAAGTGTCTTTTTACATCTTACAATTTATTTTTATGACACCATGTATACAAAACACAGAAGGAGAATGAGGCACTAGTAGTAAACTAAAATGCAGCAGTGGCTGGTGAGTAAAAACACCTGAGGCAAGTTTATTGCTATTGTAATAGCATTAGAGAAATCACAGAAATGGCCCTTCTGTGTCAACTGCATCTGTGTCAATTATATGCAAACTCAGAGATTTTTGGTACCACGCACTGCAGTTTCACTTGTGTTAAAGAATTATAAATTTTGGTTCAAATTGAGTGCTTCTTGGGGCGGCATGGTGGTGTAGTGGTTAGTATGTCAGAGTTTATTTTCCCAGCGCCCATAACGTTTTCCCCTTACATTTATATTTGGTCATTTATCAGACTCTTTTATCCAAAGCGACTTACAAATGAGATAATGTAGGAGTTTTTGAATATCGATATTACGTGTGTAATATCGATTTGGAGTTCTCCTCCGTGTCCCAAGGCCAAAGACGAACGTTGGGAAGACGGTCGAAGGAAAAATGCGTGATAAAATGATTGTTATACGTCTCCGAAGGTATCGGTCATAAAAAGGCGACCTTATAGTTGTATTCTACCCGATGCTTAAAGCGAAAGAAAACATCTGTCTCAGAGGTGTATGTGTAACACATGTACAGAAATATTGTTAATCCTGTCTCAGAGGTATCTCCTAGGCAAAAGGCATCGATACATGTACAGGTAA
>JAOUQT010047417.1:0-10913 GCA_025769995.1 Xyliphius kryptos
AAGGTCCTTAAATAAGGTTTTTGTTTGTATAGCCAATGATGTCAAGAGCCTACAATGCAGTGTTAGGACATAAACCAAGCGACACCTTTCTGGTCAAATTGTTTCTAAAAGTAATCTTAGAAAATTATTTTTATAATAGTGATGAGAAAGTCGGAGGGGGCATAAAATGCCAAAGGAGACATCATTTTTATGTAAAATACCTCTAATAATGGTATGTGAAATGTACGTATTACACTTTTCACATAATTAAATAAAGCATAAATGTTTGAGACATTAAGTTTTTTTTAAAAGAAAATAATAGTGCTTTATACACTTGAAAAAAAGTGCTTAAGCACTTTGTGCCCTCTGGGTTTCTATCATTTGTGTTTGAATTAATCATTTGTCCCAAAATCTTGATTAAAAAATAGAGTATTCATTTACCTGCCTTTTGGGACCAGTACAGGACAAATCCAGGACACACTTTTTCATACAACAGATAAGCAATGAGTCTAAACATTAGCAGCTAAAGATGCTGCAAGAAAGAGATAAATGTCGCAGACAGGAGATGAAATTCTGACTGAGCTACAGATCACCACCACCGGCTCAAATGCAACCATGAACCACTTCAGACATGCACGTGGAAAAGTTTGTATTATTTGTAACAAAAACTAATGACAATTTTAACATAATCAGTTCACAGCTCTCGATTACAAGCTTTATTTGGTTCGTATAGAAGTTTTTTAGTAGAGCTTAGATTGTTAAGTTTTGTGACCCGTGGTCATGGGTAATGCGTGGTAGCTTAATAGGTAGGTTGTTGGACTACGGTCTGCGGGTTGTGGGTTCAAGTCCCAGGTCTACAGGTCCCAGACATTTCTGTGTTTTGCATCTTTTCTTCTCTCTGACTTTTCTGTGCTCTGTTTGTCTCCCACATTCCCACAATAAGCTGGAGAAACAGAACTGACCAAGTTTAAATGTGTTTGTGTTGTGCCCTGAGAAATATGTGCGTTCTGTCCAAAGTGTTTTTTCCATATATTTTATCATAAAACTAATATTATTAGGGAATCGGAGAATAAAGTATGAAAATAAATGTAAATAATGAAATACATATATTTTTTTATGTTTTTAAGGTTCTGGTTTAGGTGTTTTTTTATCAGTGTGAAAAAATTGTGCTTCTGCTTTAATTTATACACTTTAGGCTTATATCAAGACATTCACAATTTAATTAAAACAGAAATTGAACATGTTATACTAATAATGTTATGGAAATTGACCTGATATTTTGCATTGTGTAAGTTGAAAGTGGTTGAGTGTTTCTCTAAGTGAGTCATAAATGTGTCAGTGTAACAACCGATGTGATGGTTTATGGTTTTGAGGCAAAAAGCATAGAACATGTCATGAATCTGTTTAATTAGTTTATAAAAGTGTTCTAACTTCAAGACTTCCTTTTAAAATGATTCTAGCTGTAGTCTTGGTTTTTCAACTTGAATAAACTCGACCTGACCTGAGAGAAATAACAGGAGTCCATCATTAGGATTTGACCTCACCTATGTTCTTCTGGATGTGTGAGCAATAAAATTATACTTCCACTCAACTTTTATGGAAACCAGTACAGAACAGTGGGATATGTTATGGCTGCAGAAAAAAAAACTATAATTTTAGTCATTGCTCATAGATTCTAGATGAAATTTCATTAAAATCCTTATTAGTGGAATGTTTAGGTGTCTAAGTACTTTTATCAATATAGTGTGTATCCAAATAATTAAAAAAATATATTAACCTGAATCGATTACTTATTTAATCCCTGATTTTTTACATTTACTGTAAACATGTAGACAAAAGAATTGGTCCTAAAAGCCAGAATGTTTGCTAATTATATATGGATAGAATGTTAAGATGGGCTTAAATTTTGGTTACCTTGTAAAATGGGTTTAAGAACAATTTAAAAAACGATAAGATCAGTAGATGAAGTTATTGCTTTTTGAGTTTGGAAAGACTAGCTTGAAATTGTTAAAGCTCACTTATGTTGAGCCAAATCAGATTTGATTTTCCAATTTAACCAGCATGGCTTGCTCTTCTCACTCTTTCTGTCAGCTGAATGTGTGGTGATTAGCATGTACGCGTTAGCATGTAATTACAGCCCTTCTTGCTTTCAGTGACTCCTTTGATGATTAGAGTTCGCACAAAGCCTCTGAAGCCATGAACGAGGACACAAGTCCTTCTATTAAATGAGGGAAAAGTGACTTTTCCAGGCACTTTACTGGGTTTGGGAACTTAATCCATGGAAAATTTGAGCTCTGTGCTTCTATAATACGAGATCAAAAGAGTTCAGAAAGGCATCGTGTGCCCTTCATTTTGCATTCGGAACCAACTGAAAACATCGGTGTCAGTTGAAGTGTATTGAATGAGGGTTTCAGGAACAAATTACTCAACATTTTATGGGGCTTACATTACTGTTTTAGCTGATTGAGATGCCACTCAGCAGGCCATGTGGTTAAAGAATGAGTCAAAGATAGGGTGTTGTAGCAGCATTCATTAGTGTAGTACATGCAGCTTGGTGTTACTGTCGTGGAAATCTTTGCCAAAGCAATTGTGGTTGTGCCTGCTGACGTATTAAAGTATTCTATACATTATATAAATGGTCAATGAAAAAATAAATCATTCAGAGGTAAGAGTTTACACTTCTGGTTAGGGGTGTAACTGTACACACAATTCATGGGAGGAGGGGGGGGGGTTTCAGATTTTTCTTTATTTTTTATTGTTGAATGCTTTTATTAAATGCTTGAAACCAGGGTCCTCCACTTCAGCATATGGAGTTTATTGCGGATCACTTCCGCAAATCACTTCACTTTCGTTTGTTTTTATAACCTAGCTTATTCTGTATCAACGTTTTCACTATATTGTGGCATTTTGTGCTTTATGTTTTGCTAAATTTCAGTACGTTTAAGAGAAAACATTTTAGAAAGTGTTTAATAGCACATAGTGCTTAAAGGTTTATGACATATGAATAATAAAATAATTATAACAACGCTACATCACTGGGTTCTCTAGAACCTAACCCCTCCGATGTGTGAGGGATTACTGTACGTGCTAATTGCTTCAGTAATGGTTTTGTTCTTGTCTGATTTCCCATCTCAAGAGTGGGGTGTTAAGCATGGGCACATGTTGACTCATAAAAAAAATCGTAGGATTAGTCAAATTAGTGTGAAACCTACCATGGATTACGTTATGTTGGGTTGCAGATTTTAATTTTTTTGGGTTGCAGATTATTATTAGCTCTGATTATTAATGTCCAAAAACATACCTCACAACTGCTGTACAGTGCAGACATACTGTCCATGTTTGATCTACCTGCACTGCTGCTGTAAATCACAGGAACCCAAAATCCTCCTACATGGTTGGATTTGAATGATGCATATTGTATCTAATTTCTTTGTGGTGCTTTCACTTACGGTCCATACTTCACCTCTAAACTAAGCCACACTTACCTTGGCATGCTTAAAGGTGGTTACAACTGAAGTGCAACTCATCTCAGGTGTGGAGCTTGCTTCTTAATTTTAGCTCTACCTTGTGTTTTTTGTCTTCGCACATTCCGTATTGAACCTTACTTCTATCTTGGGCCCAGTGCTACAACTGATAATTATATTCATTGTTTATTGCAGCGTTGATTAGTCGTGATCAGCTTAATAGCTTGGTGGTATGGTTCTCCGGTTTCCTCCCATAGTACAGAAAACATTGATTCAAGGTGAATTGGCTGCTCTAAATTGTAGTGTGTGTGTGTGTGTGTGTGTGTGTGTGTGTGTGTGTGTGTGTGTGTGTGTGTGTGTGTGTGTGTGTGTGTGTGTGCTTGCTTGCTTGCTTGCTTGCTTGCTAAATTCAATTTCAATTTCAAAATAGCTTATATTTAATAATTCCAGGCTATAGCAGTACCCAACCTCCACCGTGCTGGCATCTTAGTGGAGGATCTTAACTTGTCTCTTATCTCATCTGTCCATTAATCTTTTTAAAAATGTGTCCTTTAAGAAAATTTTTGGTTCACAGTTTTTAACTTCTGTGTCTTTATTTGGGGTCAAATTTCAGCCTTTCTTACTTCAGTCATGTCTCTGAGTAATGAACAGCTTGTTCTTCTGGGTATTTCAGATGGGCTGCAGTTCTGATATATGAGCACTAAAGGAAAATGGGTTCCTGATTGTTTGATTCTATTCCATTTTTTGGCAGTTAACCATTTTTTTTAACTTAACATGTTTCTTGCACCCACGTTTACTATTTTTTTAACCGTGTTTGGTGATTTTTTGACCACACCCCCCATATCTTAACAGTTTCCAGTGTACTTCATTCCTATGGAATTTTTTTTGGGACACACAATACACCCACTAAAGCTTTT
This sequence comes from Xyliphius kryptos, assembly GCA_025769995.1. Classification (NCBI taxonomy): domain Eukaryota; kingdom Metazoa; phylum Chordata; class Actinopteri; order Siluriformes; family Aspredinidae; genus Xyliphius; species Xyliphius kryptos. The sequence continues at coordinate 4,361 of JAOUQT010047417.1, forward strand.
CTCACATTTACAGCTATATTAGCTTTCATATTTCTGGAAAGGCTTTTTGCAAGATTTTGATGTCTAAGATTTTGGCCTCCTTGTGGGCCAGTCAAGTTTTCTCACACCGTACTTTCCTATACAAGGCAATATAAGCTTTTTTTGTGCAATTGGGCACAATTGTGCTGGAGTACAAAATGACCTTTCCCAAACTGTTTTCACAAAATTGGAAGCATAAGCATGGGCCTAGTTTTATTTACCTCTAATAATAGGGGGTTAATGGAACACCTAAATCTAATGATTAAAACTGTCCTGATTGTTATCCATATAAATTATATATTATACTAATAATGTTTGGTTAGTAATTCAACCTTTAACATTAAACCTTTATGTAACCTACTTTTACCCATTTTTTATTACTACTTTTTGGATTAACTATATCTGTCTTACAAAAAGGAAAGTGTTAAAATTTGGCTCTCAGTTTCATAAACTTATGCACTTCTGTATGTCATCGTGAGCCCATACTAGTCAGAACAGGAATTTGGTGGCTTTTACCGTTTTCATGTTATTTTTATACCTGCAACTGTGTTAAAATCTGTTTGCAGCTGATAATGTTAGAAGATATATCAGGTTAATTATTGGGAACATTTTTATTGTTTATTTAGGTCAGTGCAATTTGTGGGGATGTTATAATACTCTATATTAGTTTGTTTTATCACTGCTTTTGCTGAAGATAATCCTGTACCAGATTAATAAGACTTTCAGTGTAAGGTTGTTGCAGTATTTAACAGAAGGACAAAACATTTTAGTTCATATTGTGTAGGTAAAAAATCAAAACAACTATAATTTTTCAAATTACAATTATACAACCATAATAAAACACTTTGTTCAATAAATAAAAATATGGCATCTGTGAAATTATGCACTTTACAGAAGTGTGGGTTGGCCTCACACTGGCTCTGTAGGGGCTTGAACCATCAATTTTCTGGTCAATAGCCCGGTTCTGCATCCATAGAGCTCTCTTTGACCCATAGCTGATTTCATTTCCGTAAGTTCGAGAACCAAATGTTACAATAAGGAGAGGTGAACTCAAGGCCTTTAATGTAGTGCAGGTTGCATGCCTTTGTTTAAAAATGATCTTTTGATGAACTCCTTTAAAAAATTGGTTTTGATATAGACATGTTCTGTTGAACAGACATAAGCAATAATATTGGGTTAATACAGAACAAATGTCAGGTCAGTCATTTAAGGCTTCTGAAAGTCTAGTACATTTATAAACTATGATAAATGATGCACTTAGGTCATCATTGTTGCACTGGCACAACGTGGAAGAAACTTAAAACATGTGTTTTAAAAATGTTATGGTATCATGATGCAAAAACAGAAACAGCAAAAACGGAGAACTTCCGCACAAATGACCGTAACATCATGATCAAAAAGGGAAGAACCAAAATAATACTTAGCCGTGAAGGCTCTCTGGGATGTCAGCGCGTCACCTTTACACCCACCGACTAATTTAGATGAGAAAACAGCAAAGATAGTTAGTAGATACGTACCCTGATCACTAAAACTGGAAGTCACTGAATTCAGTTCCATTCAAATGCCACTCAACAAAAGTTGTAGGATCTGCACCTTTTTTCATAGAGAATATAAAAATGTTTTACATCTAAAGAAAAAGGTTGGCAACAAGACTAAATTGTATTTTTGTTATAGTAAACAGCAGTAATTAAACACAGCACAAAAAATGGTAATAAAGGATAATGCCGTCTAATGTCTACAAAGAATGTATGTAACGTTTGTCAGGGTAAAAATCGTCCATTTGGGACTGCGATCTCTCACAGTAAGTGCTACTTGAGTCCTGATGATAGCACAGTAAAGCTCAGGTGAAAACTTTGTTTCTATCCATATTTATCTGACATTTATTTTTTAAGTTCCATTAAATTACAGAATAACTAAGTATTGACTTAGGGCCCCAGAATAGAGCCTGCTATTATACTTTTATTCATTTTTGCAGGCCTGTGCTGGTTAGCTACACATGCGTAAATTAAACAGCCTGCAAATAATTTTTATGGCATTGTAGTGCTATGTGCTTTCCAGTATTTATTCCTAGTAATACACATATGCTCAAGCTACTTTCCAAGCTATTGGCTAAAAAGGCTTAGATGGTCTGGTTAATACTAGTAAAATGAATGACTAGCGATGTTGGAAGTAGCCGACAGTAAGTAAAAGTCATCCCACAAAATACCTGAGGGGTCTGATTTCAGATGTTGTATGTAGGTATGTAATCCAGACATTTCTCAATAAATATGCATAAAATTTATTTGTTTATCTGATGAATCCTATTGCTTCAGCATTAAAAAAAAACCTGATAAATGTTAAATAAATTAAAATAGCCAGATTACTAATGGGCAATGTAAATTGATTTGTTAGTACATGACTTACTGGACAGAAATGTTCAAGACAAAAAAACAAGGGGGCCCTGCTTTCATTTAGAATCAACTACACAAAGGTATATTTTCATAGATGGAGTAAGCCATTTTGAAGCCAGTATACCAGGTGTTTCTTCAGGAATTTTGAAATAGCCACTAAATATGAATAACTTTTGATTTAAACCTATACAGAACTGCATGCTGCAGTACAGACAATGCTGTACATAGTCTAAATGAGTAATCATTCTAAAACTGGATCTTTAATTTTACTGCAGGGTATGGAAACACAGATTGTCTGATATAAGCTGCTACACAATCAGTATTATGTAGATTTTAAAAATATTGATTTTGGAAATAATGGTAAAGAATAAAATAATACTGTAGCAAACTACACTGCTCATAAAAACAATGGGAACACTAAAACAACATCCTATATCTCAATGAATAAAATCAAGATATAAAATCGTAGATAGTGTAATGCGTTGAGAACAAAATAACATAAAAATGATCAAAATGATTATCCCGTGGAGGTCTGGATTTGGAATCATACTCAAAATCAAAGTGAAAAATCAAATGACCGGCTGAACCAACTTCAGTGGAAATTCGAGACAAGTTGTAATGAGACTGAGTAGTTTGTGTCCTCCACGTGCCTGTATGACCTGGGTGTGCTCCTGATGACACGGCAGATGTTCTCTCCTACGGCCCCCTCCATGTCTCCTGGTGTACTGCACAGCAAACCTTCTTTCCACAGCTCGCATTGATGTGCCATCCTGAATAAGCTGCACTACCTGAGCAACCTATGTGGGTTGTAGACACCGCCTCATGCTCCTCTATGGTGAGAGAACTGACCAAATGCAAAAGTGACAAACATCAGCCAGAAAGGATGAAAACAGAGAAAATGTGTGTGGTCACCACCTGCAGAACCACTACTTTATGGGGGTTGTCTTGCTAAGTGCCTCTCATTTCTACCTGTTGTCTGTTCCATTTGCACAACAGCAAGTAAAATTGATTCACAATTAGTGTTGCTTCCTAACTGGACAGGTTGATTTTACAGAAGTGTGGTCGACTTGGAGTTACATTGTATTTCTTAAGTTTAACTTTTTTTGAGCAGTGTATATATATATATATATATATATCACCATAAACTATAATTTACAGTATTTGTACATTCTTTTGATGCAGAGGTGATGATGCATCCATGATTACTGTGGTTCTGCTCAACCTGTTCTGTTCTGTTCAGCAGATTTACTTAAAAATCTGCTGACAGGGCTCTTTACAGTAACAGATGTTTGTGTCTTCAAGGAAGAAGGTGGGAGGATCCCACAGCCATTACTGCACTGACCTCTACTGTCTAATCAAGGCACTAACACTTGGGATAAAAAATATATATACTCTATGTGTATTCAAAAATAGAGGTCAGCAGACCTTAGGGAGCACATGCTAACCAAAAAACACCTTGGTCAGTAGCAAGGGCACTGTGGTGGTGCAGATTCATGTGAATTGGATGCCACTAAAATACAGACAGATTATTTCTTCTTTTTCGGGTTGAATGACTGCAATAATTTGGTCTGTGCACCACCATTTATTAGAACGTCATGGATGATTATCTTAAAATTATAGCTTATGAGTTCATGTCTGGATGGATTTTTCTGTTTTTGACATTATATTTTTTCGATCAGTGTACCATTAAATTGATTTTGTTTCTTGTTAATGATGTTGCAAATAACTATCACTGTTTATGATTACAAATTTGTAATGTATTATATTCTTTGATAACAAAGCCTGTCTTTTGGCACACTTATTTTGCTCTCTTTAAATTAATTTTATTTTTAAGCTAACTGAATGTTACAGGGAATATTTGTTGCCATGCTTTTTCGATTTAATACATTTTCCATGGGTTGCAGGCTGTATACTGCACTAACATATTTCAAGGTACACTCTAGACGCCAAAGTTTGAAAGAACATAGTTTTAAAACGAAGGCCATCACACACAACAAACTTCTAAGAAACCATAAGGGGAAACGAGCATTCGTGATTTAACCAGGATAAAAAAATCAGCTAAAAGCCCAAATATCCAGAAGCTTAACTTTTAAAGTATTTGTAAAATGTTAATTAAAAAAATGAATTTAAAATAAATAAAATGTATTTTCTGTGCTCAGGTAATGCACGGGTTGTATTCGCTGACTTTATTGTAAGTGTGTAATCAGACATTTTTGAGTCTGCTGGCCTGGTGGAATTCTGATGACAATATCAGTGAATGCCATCATTTTGAAAGTAGACCAAATAACTACACACACAGTGAGAGAGATTCATATTTTAGAAACAGAGCGCCTACCAACCACTAAGTAAAACCAGTATCAGGTCTAAAAACACAATATTTTGTGTGGGAGGAAATAAAAATGATGAGCCCAAAAGAAAAACAAGGAAAAAGAGCCTAAAACAATGTTTTCAGTAAAAAACATAGTCAAAAGTTATTATTTGTTAAATATTCTTTAATAAATATGATTTGAACATGGGAATATACTGTGTCTGGTTTCCCTGCTCAGCTCAGGCAGTTACGTAGCAAATTATAAATAGTTACCATTTTGCTAAATGTTCAAGTTTAGAGCCCACAAAAGGAAATTGGGGGAATGTGGTGGGCTGGTGGACATTATTGCAGGTAAATTAAATATTATTCTGCTAAATCATCTCATTAAGGGTAACACATCAGAACCATGTTTGCAGAGCAACATCACAGCAACAGCAGGTCACTCATATTTTTGGTGCTACAAACTTGTTATTCCTTGATCACCTGCCTATTCACAAACAAGGCGTCTACATATTTGTACTAATCACAATTGCGTGGTTTTTTTGGGTTTTTTTTTTTTTTTTTTTACAGTATGGGCGAACTTTGTATTCGTTCACACACTACATTTACATTTCGTCATTTAGCTAATGCTTGTATCCAAAACAACTTACAAATAAGAGACCAGCGCAAGTCAGCATTTAAGGAAAATACAGCTACAATGTAGTATTATCAAACCAGACCTTTATTCAATGTAAAGATTTACCCATTTTTTGAATCGTATTCATTATATTTATTTTAGAGCCAGTGCTTGTGTTAGAGATGTGTTTTAAGTTTCTTAAAAATGCTAGCTGACTCAGGCTAACGGACAGAGTTGGGAAGATCGTTCCACCATTTAGCAGCGTTAAACAATATATAGTGAGCTTGGAGGACATTTAATCACTAGAGCGCAGTGAACAAAAAAATCTGATGTCTTTTTTTCATCCAAAAACAAGCTAAAATAAGGACTTGTCTCTTACAGTACCACTTTAGAGCGTAAAGGTTAAACAGATTCATTAATGGTTTCTGTCCCTGGGCTGTACACACACTTTTACACACCAAACCACCTCTGACTCCTTGAATCCTCTTGTGATACTATTAGCTGCAAATGTTGTAAGTTGTCAAATTATTTGAACTAATGCAGTTAGAATCATTATCTTTGAACATAATATTCTAACAAAGTTCAGCAGAAAGTGATGAATCAGTACAACTCAGTTGTCTGAGCGAAGAACAGGTGTAATGTGCTTATTTTTGTGTACCTCCATCAGGACCCTGGCAGCACTGCTTTGAACATACTGTAATCTCTAGCGCCCCAAGAGAAGAGTCAGTAGTCCAGTCTTGTGGACACAGAAGCATGGACCAGTCTTTCAGCATCCAACAGTGTAAGGGTAGGACACAGCCTGGAAAATACTTCTGAGATGATGGTTAGGATCCAGAAGAATCCACAAGTGCTGGAGCCTATCCCAATGGAGCCCAGTCCATTACAGGGTAGAAATAAGAACAAACACATTCACACTCCGAGGATTCACTATAGTATTATTCAATATAGTATCTGTAGTTGTTACATTTTTACCACTAGGGGCAGCATGTTGGCTTAGTAATTAGTGTTCGCTTCTTAGCACTGGGTATCAAGGTTCAAATAACAATCTGGGTGGGGTTTCCATACTCTCCCCATGTTTCCGTGGGTTTTCCCCTCAGGTTCTATGGTTTTCTGCTACAGTCCAAAAGCATGGATTCAAGGTTTATTGGCATCTCTAAATTGCCCTTAAGTACTGTGTGTGTGTGTGTGTGTGTGTGTGTGTGTGTGTGTGTGTGTGTGTGT